>CABEEJ010003193.1:35664-54583 GCA_901482245.1 Timema douglasi
AGAACTGGATAATCGATAAATTTACATACAATATGAACCAACGCCAAATTTCGGTCAGACAAATTGTGTACTTTTTTTTTACGTAGATTCATTAAAAACAATAGATTTTTTTTTGTACTACGTATAAAAACCAGCCGGGATATCTAAATATTTACACTAATGGAATAAAGAGAGAAAGCTATAATATAGAAAAATGATACCCGCATTTGTGTCCGTGGAAAGCGAGAAATAATTTAGTGGTTAAGCAACCATCCAGGAATCGATCCCCGGCCATCCCATCATTGATAATAAAGTCCGTCGCGAGAATACGTGGCATCGGAGTACGCTTATTTAGTCTTGTAATTATGATAATAGGCTAGGAATGAGGAAGGTTTACGTTAGAGGAAGTGTATCCGCATCTGTGCGAAGAGATAGAGGTAAACAATTTAGGGGGAAACCACCCTTAGTAAGCCCAATCGGGACTCTAACCCCGATCTCCCTATCATTGGCAGTCCAGTATGTTACGAGAGCTATGCCTTAGACAGTTTGACCACCGAGGTGGACTAGCGAGGCATTGATTTGACGGTATTGGAGTTTATTGGTTTATTATATACAGTGTTATCATTGTAATACTTGGTTTAAAGCGTCGATCTCGTGTTAGAATTGATTGACAGTGACGGGGAGATTTTTTTATTCATCCCGGTGGGATGTACCGAAATTTTTTTTTAAAATAAATTATTTCTCATTTTCCCTCCCCGAAAATTCGGGTGTATTTTATCTAGAATTTTACCATCGTCATCTTCGTGTCACTAACGAAATTAATATATGCTTTCAACACGAACGGGTACTAAGACGCACAGGAGAAAAAACAACATAATCTGCGACTTACTCTTTTATCTTTGGATGATTGACAGACGAGTGAATGCATCTCAGAGACAAGTTAGATGTGTGTGTATTATTTCAAAGAATGAAGTAATATAGAAAGAAGCAAAGATAGTAGTAGAAAAAAAAAGTGTGTTAACGACAACATTATTTTATGTGAAGCCTGGGCTTGTCAGGAGAAAAACAAGAACAAGGTGTTTTCTGAGATAAAAAAAACTCGCATGGACAAAGTCAGTAATGAATGGGTGCTGAAGGAGTGCGGTTTGAAAGGGAATCATTTAGGTCAATGTGAAAGAAGCGTCTTACGTTGGTTTGGGGAAGTTGAGAGGATGAGTGTGGATCGGATGATGAAGAAAATATATGAGGTAGGATATGTGGATCAAAAGGAAGTGGTAGGCCATGTAAAACGTGGCTAAATGGGGTGGATGAATGTGGGGGGAAAAAGAGAAATATTGAGAGTTTTAAGAATAAAAGAGCATGTATGACTCGGTGCAAGGATGTTGTTAAAGCGAAGGGAGTATGCAAAGATAGGGAAGTGTGGAAAAGGTTAGTAGGGATGTATTAAGTATGGTGTTGTTTTTGGAGTTAAATGTACAATTTTTTGCCTACCCCGTGAGGGAATGACGTGATTAGGTTTGTTTGTTTATGCATATCTAATTATTCACGAAACATATTTAATAACAACAGTTACTTGGGGTATTTTACACTGAATCAAATTACCCCTCTGGGTTATGCAATGTAATAACAATACTGGAGCATTGATGATGGAGGTAGTGTCTAGTGGAATCGTATTCGCTCTTATGTGGAGTAATTAAACCTCTCTACAAGATGTAAGGATTTACACCTCAACTTTCCCGATACTATTACGTTAGATTGTACGATATTGATGTCTTAATACACGTTACCAACCATGAAGATCTCCTAAATCTATTGGAATTAATATTGTGATTCAAATAAATACTTTTCAAATTCATATTTTTGGTATGAAAAATTGTATTTAAAAAACTAATTTAAAAAAAATACTTACAATGTTCATCTGTTGGGCTTGAATTTCTTTGTAAACTTCGACAATCTGCATCAATGCGGAACCTGAAAATGAAACAAACAAAAATGTTGGTAATCTTTTAGCAAAAAAGAAGAAAAAATTAAAACTTGTGTAAGATTTTTAATTTTAATTTTTTTTATTAGACTTTTTTTAATTCGCTTGTAACTGTTGACTAAAGTCGATCTTTTTTTTATTAATTCTTTAAATTTGAGCTAAATTTTGAAATGCTTACTCTCTTACTTAGTACCATACTTTCTTTAACTTTCTTTTAAGAGGACCAGAAAAAAAAAGAACAAGAGAAATTAAAAAGTTTTTATCTTTCTTTGTCTTGAAGTTTTTTTTGCGCCTTTGTTTTCTCTCTCTCTCTCCCCCCGTGTTTTTATTCCCTCTCTGTTTTTCAATTAAAATGCCGGGACACTGGCTGTCGCTCATCCTGATTTAGGGGACGTCAGGACGTCTTTAGACGTCTTGCGCCTCGTGACGCTATGGCCGAAGTCTCTATAGCAAGCGTTCCAGCCTGTTCCATTTCCGCCTTTATTCTTTTTCTCTCTGCTCATTGTTCTTCTTAATTTAGAGAGTATAATTCTCAAATTTAATAATATCATTTATTACATTTATCTATTCTATTGCTGTTATAAATAATTTATAAACTCATTGCATCTCTTGAATTGGATTATTTAAAACGCATAAAGTTACAAAAGTTAACATAAAATGTTTAAATAGATTTAATTTACAGAAATAAGGTTGATAAATACGAAATAGTCCATATATTTTAACTAAAGTGGATACCAACATTATAGTTAAAATGAGAACCAAGTTTGGATTATACTAAATAACATTTATTTGAATTAAATTTCAAAATTATTATTTTGTGCTCCAAGATCTTAATATTAATACTCTCATATCGCGAGGCTGTGAAATGCGAATATACTTCATTCACGGGAGGAGTTTACCTCTGAAAGGTCTTTTTTCTTACCAATATCCTACTATATAATAGATTTCTGGTAGGGAAAAAAGTCCTTTCCCAGGTAAACTCCTACCGTGAACGAACTTTATGTAGTTGGCCGATTATTATGCGGCCCGACACAAGGCTCGCGAAACCAATTTATGATCCTTCGGGGACTTTTAAGTTGAAAACCCCTGGTTTATGTCATATAAATGCAATAATATTGTGTATTAATAATAATATTATTTTCTCTAAAAATTATATTAGTAATTTTGATTAAATTCCGTTCAGATGGAAAAAGAGGGCCACACACATTTCTATAAAATTCGTTCATAAAAATTATTGTATGATATATAATTCCATTTTCTTTAAATATACTTAATTTTACATGTATTAAACGGCAAAATAATCAGGTGGATATAAATATATAGACCTATTAAAGAGTAAATTAACTAACGATTTTGATAAATAAATATTAAATTAATAATTAGTTAGTTGCCGGAGTTAGGTTGTAATAATATTGATTTAGATCACTCTAAAATATATAAAAATTCATGGATGAAGGTAATTTTTCTTTAAAGTAACATATGTAGAATATTCTTTTATGATTCATCCATGAAGAAACACGCGCTTTTCATAAATAATGTGAAAAGGATTACACCGTTATAATACATTTTTTATACCATATTTCCTGTTAAAAGGAACAACTCCGCAGTATTTGGCAAAGACGCCAATTCCCTATACCAATAAGAAGCTAGCCATTCACAACACCTGTCGCCAGGACTTTTTCTATTAGTTAGTTTTTACACTGTTGACGAAGGGAGTAAGAGGCTAGGGGTATGTCAGATATAAGACGTTTGTGCGTATAATTAAGAAGAGTCAGACAGTCACACACACAAGTCGCTCTAGCACCCACGCTCTCACAAGCAACGCAGTTAGGGACTCACAAATGCACTAGCAATGGCTCTCACAGTCACAGTCTATCACAGAATACAATAATTTACATTAATATCACAAGTGTGCATTGATATAAAGCATTTAATTGGAGTATGTATAAGTAATTAACAGATGACCATTTGAATAGACCGTGTGTGAATAAACAGGCATCAATAGTTCTCTTTCTTACATTTATTAATTATAACGATTTAATTAGTGCTTGACCTCGGAGCAATTAACAGCTGGTTAAACTGTATCTATTCCATATTATGATGACAGAGCTATAGACAACCTAAACATCAGCACAGCATTATTATATCAAGGAATTAATCCGTAGTGTCACAATGTATATGAATAACAAGTAGCTTAGGACAAATGTGGTATGTACAACAAATGTAATGAATGGCATTAAATCATGTGATGTACCGAAACTTGGTCGGTATATTTTATGTCTAGCAAAAAGAATGATCACTTTTTTTAGATTTGGTGAGTACTGGAAATGTTTCATCGGGTAATCATGTGTGTTATCTTTATATAAACGATAGATTGACGCTAAGAGATTTGTTAGTTGAGTTTGTTCTAGTGTTAAGCCACTCTAAATTATTATGATTCTATACGAGGAAACCTCTTTCAGAATGTCAGTCTCAGACAAATGAACAGTAATTACATCCATCTCTGGTGACAATTCCTTTATATTGTGTAATTATTATTTCACTTTCGCGAAGATATTTTTCTCGCTATAAAGAAAAAAGTCTGAAGAACCTACATATTAAAAAAAAATCTTGTAGGAGAGTGGAGTTAAGTCTTGGAGAGGCTTAATTTAAAAAAAAAAAGAAGTGTGACGTAGATCTACTCCAAGACGCAATGAAAGTGCCGTGGACGTTTTGACAACAGCTTACTTCAGGTTGTGTTTTTAATCCGAGGCAGGGGACATGCATTTTGAAAAATGGTTGGCGTATAAAACATTTCAGTCTTCTTGCTCTTGAAAAGCTCAACAAAAAAAAAGTCTAAGAGCTTGTCACAAAAAACACCTAACTTATATTGGTAATACAACTAGAACCAGACGTCTTAAGAACCTGTCTCACTCCATTGATAGCACCCAAATTAGGTAGGTATTACAGCTGTAGCCAGGCTTCGCATCTTGGTGCCGATTTATGTATTAAACTTAGAAAAATAAAGGAATTGGGGCCAGTGTAACAGTTTTATCATATTTTAAATAAATGATACGACACAATCATGATAACATTATTTATATCAAATCTTGGGAAAAAAATTATATATATAATATATATGTATACATAAATATATGTTCCTGTTTATAATTAAAAACTATTTCCAGATACATATTTGAATTAAATGTTAAAGATCATTTGGGAAATATTAAAAATTTTATAAAAATTTTCATGAGTAAACTTAGCTTAAATTAATTTATTTTAGTAAACCAGCAAACATTATTTATTATCATGTAAAAAATAATCTTCAAACATCACGATTGAACTAAGTGGTTGTTTAAAAAAAATTGAAATGTTAAAAAAAAACTAATTCATTGGTAAACAAGTATCAAATGATTTTTTTAGGGAAAACAAATATACATATATAAATAATAAACTACTTAACCAAGACCCATTTTGAACCAAATTTCTAGAGCAATTTTTTATGATAAATCAGCCATAAGTACGCCACTCTTAACAAATTATTCCTCCCCATACCCCCCAAAAATCAAGTAGGTCCCTATACAATTTTGTCTAACATGTCACACACTCCTAGATATTAAAAAATATAACAGAAATTTTTGAGCATTTGAATTTTTTTTAAATCGCTCATCAATTGTTAACCCAAAATACAAGTATGCATTGCTATTTGTCAGGTGAAACTTCCTTGTATGTAAATTTGAAACAAAATTATTAGAGACATTTTTTGATAAATTTGGAATTCAATACTATCACCCATACGTAAACTACCCTTAATTTGATGTGTTTTCTCAAAATTACCTTCAATGGTTATGTTTGAGTAATTAATGTACGTTGAGGATGGACTCAAAGAAAAATTAGATGAAAAAATGTAAAAATGTAATACACTTGTTTTATTAAAGTCTCTTAGAAAATAATTTATTTTGATAAAACTAATTAAGACAAGTAAAATATAAAATGTTGCCTTCTCTGAGTACACTAAAACTTGAATGGGAATAAAAGGAATCGGGAATAATTCATAAATTAACATTTTTATTTCCTTTTGGTTTGAATAAAGATTTAAAAAAAGAAAAAAATATATGAAATCTCTCAAGATATAACTATTCGATAAATTTTAATATTCTTGTTGATTCAAAGATTCTTCTTGTAAAAAACCCCTATATGTAAAAAGATTTAAAAATAAAAAGTTGTAAAACTTGAGTAATGTTATTTGATAAGTTCAATATGATTTAGTATAGTAACTTTATGTTTATGTAAATTCGTAGTTGATAGAATATTTATTAGATCTAGCTTAAATAAAGTCAAACAAAAAAAAAGTTTTTTTTAACCGTGTTTTTAGAACGAACCTTTTTTCGACACATCCAAATGACTATAATATGGTCAATGTTTGTCTACCATGAGGTTACACTCTCTTTAACTAGGAATAAACTACTAGTTGTACCGAGGCAAAAAAAAAAATCCCCTAAATAAACTTTCTTACTTGACCAACTAAAGTGTTTGCAGTAGGCAGTGAAAACCAATTAGACTTAGTTAAACATACATTTTATATTTTTGTGGTTTGGTTAAACAATTATACTTTTTATGATTGTATGACTCCGACAATTATACTTTTTATTATGTTTGTATCTTGGTTATCTGGTTAGAGTTTTTAAATGATATTTTGTAGTTGTTGTTTTTAGGGATTTAGACTTATTTTTAAAGACTTTGTATTTTGGTTGGATTGCTAGATTTGATTTATTTTGTGACTTTGTTGTACAACTATGATTCTTATTAATTTGTAAGGCTTTTTTATAAGCTACAGCTAAAGCTTTGAGTAATTTTACTATGACAAAGGTAACCAACCTTATCTCGATAGAATATATATACTGACACAAATTATGAATTGGTAGCCCTAATTTCATTCAAACCAGAAATAACGTGAAAATAGCTGTCATACCTCTTGTAATCTTATTTCTCGCTAACGTAAATATCGGGGTTCGAATCCTAACAATTTGTGTTAAGGCAATTTTTTTTCTCTCCTTCTTTTCTATGTAAATGCGTATACATTTAAACTAAGTTCTACTTTTCTCATCCCTACTCCAAATGTGTAAGTGTACATTTGAATAGATTATTAGTATGAGAAGTAGCATAGAAAAAAAAATAAAAAATATTAACAGATAGGTCATGCAATCAAAATTATTTGGGTGGTAAAATTTGAAATATTTTTTTATACCAAATATCGTTCCGCAAAAATATATTTGAAACATTTTATATACACGTCAGTGGTTGACATATACCAAAATCGTGTAACATAAATCTAATTTAGGTTAAATTAGTCTAATTAAACGTATTTAATCAAATATTTAGTTATATTAACCTATTTTTAATTCATGTTATCTTGATTTAGGTAAAGATACGTAAGGCGATGTTGGTTTTTAAAATAGTTTTAATTTATTATAAACAAAAAACATTGTTGTTAGCAAATAATTTTGTTTTTAAGTTTAGTAATAATTTTAAAAAAACTATGACACAATATTTAAATATTGTGTTACTAAATTTCCGAATGTTTTAGTTGATATTCACAAATTCTATATTTAATTTATATTTGTTTCACATCAAAAAATATTAAAAATATCAATAAACACATTATATTTATCAATTATATTTTTAGCATATTAACATTTGGAATGTTTGTCAATACGTGAAATTAAAAGTTATAAAATCAAGCCCGATTATATTATTACATTTTGTTTAGAGGAAAAACTAACAAACTATTTTCGCTGAAATTTTTTTATTTATACTATAATGTAACATAGTAAGATATAAGCCTATTTATGAAACAAATCCACAATTCTCACTTTTTTTATTTTATAAACAATTAATCAATATTATTACGACTACGGCTAAAAGTTCTTTGGGAATATCGATGAAATGCAGACATCGTGTTAACTTAGAATACAAATTGTCATAGAGACCGTCAGGAGAAGAAGCTCTTCAGGCTTCCCAAACTCTTATACTATTCCCACTCCCTTTCCCCTTATTCCCTTTAGTAACAAAAGAACTTCAATCCGTAAACTTCTTGGGTTTATTGTTGCCAAGGAAAGTACGAGAGAGGAAATAAAAGTGATAGAGGGTAAGAAAAGGCAAGGGAGGATCTGTCGCCCCCCCCCTCCCCCCAAACCCCCTGAATGGCGGATGAAGAATGATTCGTTGCCACAATAATCGGAACCCCTTTTCACTACCCTCTTACACCCCCCCTGCCCACACGTCATCCCAAGGATCACCCTCTCCTCTTTTTTTTCTTCTTCCCGACGTGGTTCGTCAAGGGATGATTCCCCCCTCCCCTCATTCCCCTTTATTTCGACAAAGATACAATAAACTTGTTCCCCACTCACCGCTCCTTGCAATCTCAGACTAACTAGTATTTTCTTATTAACTAACTATAGTGAGAAGAGGTGTCGCTAAAATTAGGCTAACGAGATACATGAGAAAAAAAAGTTTGTCATCAATGACAAACAAAGAAATCATTTCTATATTAAATAAATGATAAGCACCAATCGTCCATAATTTATTGTATTGCCTATTGTAACTAATTATTATATATATCACCTCTGACAAGACATCTTGTGAATGTGAGGAATGCCAGGCCTCCACCATGGTTCGGATTCCACGTTAAACTGTAGGTCCTCCATTTCATCTCACAATCACCCTACCATTACACATTAGCGTAAGTGCGTATAACCCGAATGGGTAGTAAGACGCGGTGCTAATAATATATATATATACATATATAATCATGTATTACTAAACTTTCTGATTATACACCTATGTACTAATAATTTAGTGATGAGTAGGTTTACAAGAATTTTTCTAGAGGGAGAGTGGGAAATCACTTAATAAATACCATCTTCCGTACACCCTACCGGGATTAGTGCACCGATATTCCCAACATGAGAATAGCGCCTTACACCATTCGACCACCGAAGCGGGCTAAAGGAGCGATAATTTTAGAAAACTGGTTATTTGTAAATTACCTTTAAACATTTTTTCTCAGAAAAAATCAAACTTTATTTTGAGGATTATATAAGAGGTTTCAGATATACATGTTGGAATCAATTGTTTAGGACATTTTTTTATTTATTTATTAGTCAGTAATAAAGTAAACTGACTTCACATATTAAAAAAGATTGCATTCTTATATATAGAGCATAGGTATATATATATATATATATATATATATATATATATGAAATTCTTGCCAGAAATCATACTTGAACTAAATCGTTAAAGTTTTTTTTTAATATTTTCAAAAATAAGTCATAAATAAACTACTGAATACTTTCCGCTGAAAAACAACTATAAGTGTTATTTATGATTTTAACATACTCCTCTAGATATAATTTTTTACAAAATCATCAATTCATTTTCGAAAAAATTTGATTTTTCAAAAACCTTCCATTTGTAAATCACCTCTAAATGTAGGGCTGGAACTAAAATTAAAAATTTCTCCTCTACAGGGATGTATAATAATATTGTGCGTCTGGGCTGCACCACTCATAGCCCAGTGATGGAAAGAATAGTCGGTACTAACTTACTGTCTCCCAAGGGATGCCCTAATGAACTAATCGTACATCCTTTCTGTGGAGGCTCTTTCCGTGTCCTGATGAGATGAGATGTTAGTGATAGTGAGTATGAGGGTGTGGAACCAGTGTAAACTCTTAAACCTGACTTAGGTCTAACTAACCAAACTCTGGTGACCATCAGGGAAACGTACCAGCCGGGAATCGAACCTGGGACCCCTAATCGCGTAGCCAGGTGAACTGACCACTACACCACGGGGCCGTTAACAGACGGGTATGATCATATAGGCTTAACATCCAACATCCAAGTTTAGACGAAATACATCAACCCGTTTCGGCTGTAGTCCAGGAATAGAGAGAGTAAACTTTTCTATTATATATTTTTATTGGTTTTAATGTATATTATAAATACAAAATAGTGTACACTCTTTTTTATCAACATTGTCCTAGTAGCTATAGACCATAACGTGTATTGTCCCTGTGAAGACGGCGATGACTAAGGGAAGGGTGACTCGCTGGGTGAAGGGCGTCATTGCCGACGAGGACCGAATACTGGACACGTGACTCCTGATCCAGTTCAGGTGCTGGGCCACCGGCGTGATCCTCAGGAGTCCCTCGTGTCTCCCTGCTATCACCCCCACCACCACCTCCCCCTTGCACACAACCGGGCCGCCCACGGAGCGCACGGAGGTCTCTGACGTCACACACACTGCGCTACCTTCTCCAGGAGGGACCTGGGCCTAAAGGGGAGGGGTATTTTCATTGTAATATGGTGGCTTATAATCCCGGCGGGGATCTTAAAATGTGTCCATTGTGTAAATATTAGCGCTAAAAATAAAATAAGTCGCTAAAAGCAGATATTTATTCTATAGCGTTAGGAACTCGAAAGTTCATTGCCGCACTTGAAAATTACACCGCCTATCCTTGCATTGGGCTATTTCTATCCAATCCACCTCATTACACCCTATCCTTATCTTGAATCAGTTATATCCATTCAACCTCATTACATCCTATCCTTATCTTGAGCCGGTTCTACCCAGTCCACCTCATTACACCCTATCCCTATATTCATCCAGTTTTATCCAGTTCACCTCATTACACCCGATCTTTATATTGATTCAGTTCTATCCAGTCAACCTCATTACACTCTATCCTATCAGGTATACTCTTATGGTATCCTCCAATCTGTATCTATGTCCTCCCAATTGTATTTTTCCGTTGTGTTTGCCAGTCAATACGCCCGAACACGGTTCTAGATTCTCCCATTCACGCTGCATGTCCTGCCCATCGTAATCTGCGAGATTCAATCACTCTAACAGTGTTTTGTGATGAGTACAGGGTGTTTAACACACATGAGCTTATTAGTTTCCTCCCGCTTCAAGCTATATGCACACACAAACTATGCTTACAGAGTAGGGGTAAAGAAGGTAGAGTTTTAGAAAATGTATCTGCATTTGCGTGGAGGTAGAGTGGGAAACTATTTAGGTAAAGCCCTCTCAGTACATATGACTTGGATTCTAACCCCGATCTCCCTATCAACAGAAATCCATTCCAAAACGATAGTGACGCGTTTAACCAAGCGACCAGCGATACGGGCTTAAATTGTTAAGAGAAAAGTAAATTTATTTCATTATTTATTTACACTATTTATCCCGATTCCTAGCATGTAGCTCAGGACCTAGATCTATTATTATTATTATTATTAGCACCACGTCTTACTACCCGTTCGGGTTATACGCACTTACGCTAATGTGTAGTGGTAGGGTGATTGTGAGATGAAATGAGGGACCTACAGTTTAACGTGGAATCCGAACCACGGTGGAGACCTGGCATTCCTCACATCCACAAGATGTCTTGTCAGAGGTGAAGGAAGGATTTGGTAATCAGATAAATCTTTGCCGGGACAGAGGATTGAACCTAGATCTACATCTTGAATTAACATTATATCTCTTAGGTATGTTGGGGGTGACCTGGCGGTCTAGAGGAAAGGTGTCGGACTTTTATGCTGGGGTCCGGGGTTCAATCCTCTGTCCCTGCACAGATTTATCTGATTGCCAAACCCTTCCTTAACCTCTGACAAGACATCTTGTGAATGTGGGGAATGCCAGGCCTCCACCGTGGTTCGGATCCCACGTTAAACTGTAGGTCCTCCATTTCATCTCACAATCACCCTACCATTACACATTAGCGTAAGTGCGCATAACCCGAACGGGTAGTAAGACGCGGTGCTAATAATAATAATAATAATAATAATAATAATAATAATAATAATAATAATAATAAAACTGTAAATTAATCATTCCTTTTACCCCTTGAAAAGGAATTAAACTGTACATAAAGCCCACGAACATATCATTTTTTAAGTCCTTCCTGGACTTAAGGTGGGAATGCAGGGTACGCGAGTAAAGGTCAATGATTTAAGTTTTTATAGCAAACACTTTTTTTTTGGGGTCAAAATAAATCAAATATTGCTTCTATACAAACATAAATTTAATTTTCTCCACATGGTGGTATCAACATGTTGTTGAATATCTGTCAAGGATGTCCTGGAATTTAATGACAACTTTATCTATAAATTTAGAAAGTTTCTCATCTCACGCTACTATGTTCATGGCAGATATTCAAGAGCTTTTGATATCACCATGGGAAGAAAATTCAACTATGTAGCTTTATTACCCACTCAAAAATGTGGACCTCCTACTTGACATGTAGCGATATTAAATAACTAAATTAAATGATCACAACAAGCCATCACCATTACAAGTTATAAGCTTCAACTGGGATCGAAGCGTGACCCAATAGGTTTTCAGATAACCTGTTATTATTAGTATTATTAGCACCGCGTCTTACTACCCGTTCGGGTTATACGCACTTACGCTAATGTGTAATGGTAGGGTGATTGTGAGATGAAATGAAGGACCTACAGTTTAACGTGGGATCCGAACCACGGTGGAGGCCTGGCATTCCCCACATTCACAAGATGCCTTGTCAGAGGTGAAGGAGGGGTTTGGTAATCAGATAAATCTGTGCCGGGACCGAGGATTGAACCCCGGACCCTCAACATAGAAGTCTGACACCTTCCCCCTAGACCGCCGGGTCACCTACAGTTTTATTTACCTTAGGTAGGGCTTCCAAACTATCAAACTATTTTGTGTGTGGGGTTTATATAACTATCCGTACCCAACGAAATCTTTCACTGGAATCGGGTGTTTCTAATTAAGCGTCGTGTCTTAGATTAAGTCAGCTTGTGAACCTCATACTGATGTTATTAAAAAAAGGCACATAAATTCTAATTATTGAAATTATTTGAGATTACTCATGTCGTTTTAAATAAAATATAGGTACTCAACCTCACGGCCGCACTTATGAGGACTTTGTATTCTCTTCCAGCAGAGCCTGCTTTTGTCCTTGGGTTTATGCCTGCCTCTAACGAACGGCAACAAGAGGCGACCATACCCCACGACAAAACATTCCCTCCCGTTGTCCTTAAGGTCTCCGTTCAAGAGGGCCACTTCAACCCGCCTGTCCTCTGGGAAGGCTTCCGTTTTGAGGAGGGCCATCCCGTTACGTTCATCGCCCTTTCCGGGTACCAGACGCTGTTCTACGGTCTTCGAAGACAGCGGATGGTCGTCGTGGATGGCGCCGACCGACACCTTGATCTTGTTTGCCTCGACGGGGTAGTCGACGCATTTCGACGCGGTCAGGGTCCAGGAGGGTGTCACTAGAACGCCGGAGCAGATCCTAGCGAAGGTAGCCTCGACGGGGACGTGGATGTGGACGACGTAAGGGAACTGGGCCTCGTCGGCGAACTTTCCGTGATATACCTCTTCCTCTATCGTGTAGGGACTCGCCGGAACGTAAAGAGGCGTTAGGTACGAGAGGAGAGCTAAGAACTTCATATTGCTACCACTTCTGGTTGTCAATGATGTCTTCATTTCTGATTTTTGTTCAAGTGTTGCTTAGCAACATTTCTTAGCAACGTTTCTTAACGTGTTTGTTAATATTATTACTTAACTGCACAAAGGTTACTAATGCTCTAACAGTTGGGGTCAAACTAGCTTCGGTGGACGCAAGGTCTAAGGCGCTACTCTATCAGAAGACTATATCGATTATGGGGAGATCGAGGTTCGAATCTCGGTTTGAAGTATTGAGGGTGGTTTCCTCCGAAATGTCTTTTCACTCTCCCTCTATAAGAATGCGGTTATACTTCTTCTAAATAAAACCCTCCTAATATCTAAAACCATTGGCGTAATTTTTAGAGTAATTGGTACATAGGCTATAACCCAAACGGGTAGTAAGATGCATGCTTAGAAAAATCTTTTTAGCAAAAAAAAATCCTGTTTAGTTTAATTTTCTACACATGGTAATCTCGTTGGTTTTTAAATATTTGTCACAAGTATAGGCCTACCTACGGGGGCATGTGACCAGACACTCTTAAAATTAGAGAAGGAAAATGGAAAAAAATCTGCGATACCTATGACAAGTATTTGCGTGGCTAAGAAACGGATATACCAAGGGCGTCAAATAGAGTATTGGATATAATTATTTCATTTTTACATGGAAAACATTAAGATTAACAAAACCTCTTCTTCCTTAACAACCCTTAGGATGTAACCCCGGACCCCCAGCACAGAAGTCCGACACCTTACTCCTAGACCGCCAGGTCACTAAAATTTGCTTGGTACATTTATTTCAGGAAATTAAATACGAAAATTTATTTTCTTTCCTAGCACCGATACCATTTAATATATTATTAGTGTTATTCTATAGGTATTGATAATTTAAACTAAAAGTAACAGACCCAGATCCCATTACTTAGCGTATGAATATATGAAAGAAGATATGGTAACTTTTCTCGCTGTCAGATAAAATATTACTCTTCATATGAAACTTGGAGTGTACCCCAGTGTGTTCCTACGAAAGGAGAGGGATGGACGATTTATGAAGCAGGTCCTAACCGAACCTCTGACCAATAAGAGTCGGAGCTCAACCAAGGAATGATGCTGCTTAACCTTCCAGAGTTCTGTACCTTTCGTCAATTATTTGTTGGTGTTTCCACATTCATGAAAAATCATCTTCCTTCTACTCCTAAAAAATGTCTATAAACATTTCAGTCACCCGCTTTGCTGGTCACGTGTTCTAACGCGCTAATTTTGTGTTGGACTAGACTGGTGAAGATTGGGGTATGATCCCAGTCAGGTACACTGAAGGTGGTTTTCTTTGATGTTTTCCCACTCTGCTTCCACGCAATTGCGGCTGCAATTCCTCTCTATTAAAACCTTCCTAATCCTTAAGCCATTAGTGTAGTTAGTATATAGGCGTATAACCCGAACGGGTAGTAAGACGTGGTGCTAAAAATAAAATCAGTCAACTTGGGTAAGCTAGTTCATGGTTTCAACACTAGATGGAACAGAAGAAGGGTAAAGGTAGGTAAAGGGGGAGGAGCGCTGGGGCTTGAAAAGAGGAATAACAGAGGATCTAATCCGCATTTTACTATCACTGGTTAGGACGTGCTGTATCTTAGAGTGTGGTAAAGAGAGACAAGAAAATGTAATAAAAAGATAGAGGTGGTTTGGATGGGTGGATGGGGGTGTGTGGGTTTAAGGGGTTTTTAGAAATGTGAGAATGGCTTTCTAGTCCCCCCGTCTCCCTTGCCCCGTTTCGGTAGAGTAGTCAGTAAGAGCTGTCCAATCCACCCACACCTCCTCCACAGGTCTCAGAGGATATACAGAATATACCTTTTCACCCCAACACCACTCCACCCCCTCGCCCCGTGCCCACAACCAACTCAAAACCTCTTCACCGCCTCCACAAACCCAATAGTCCTCCATAAATACTGATACATTCAAATTCTAGGGTCAGGCTAGATATATATCAGTGTAAGAGGGAAAAGGTCGTTAAAATCTCACTAGTACATTTTTTATATTTTGTTTGGTTTTCATTCTTTAAAGTGTTTTACTTAAAGTAGACTCGTAATAGCTGGGCAATAGTCTTCTTTAATATTTAAATATATGCTTATGTAATATGCCACACTGTTCTAGGAGTAAGTCTT
The DNA here is from genome assembly GCA_901482245.1 of Timema douglasi. NCBI lineage: Eukaryota > Metazoa > Arthropoda > Insecta > Phasmatodea > Timematidae > Timema > Timema douglasi. The sequence continues at coordinate 51,254 of CABEEJ010003193.1, forward strand.
ACGTGTATTTTGAAAGAGTAATTCTTACGTGTATTTTGAAAGAGTAAGTCTTACGTGTATTTTGAAGGAGTAAGTCTTAAGTGTATTTTGAAGGAGTAAGTCTTACGTGTATTTTGAAGGAGTAAGTCTTACGTGTATTTTGAAGGAGTAAGTCTTACGTGTATTTTGAAAGAGCAAGTCTTACGTGTATTTTGAAAGAGTAAGTCTTACGTGTATTTTGAAAGAGCAAGTCTTAAGTGTATTTTGAAGAAGATTAAATTTACATACGCTATTTGCCAGTTTTGGTTGTTAGCGGTGGACTAAGCTGTTGAGGGTGCACTCTGTGAGTTTCCTGGAAACATGGTGTGTGGATCATATTGCTGGTGGAAGGGGTAGAGGGCAAAGTCGCACTTCCTTAGAACTGGGGTTGAACTCCTGACCTATCAAGTCGAATTCCATTCACTAACTGTATATTTCTATTAAAATAATCGGCTTACTCCAGATTATATCTCACTAGCAGAAGTATCAGGCGTGGCATTGTCTGGGATGAACACGCAAACCGCGTTTCAGCTGTTTTGATTTTCTTTTTTTTTAACATCTGAAACAGAGGTCGAGTAACCTAATATTCGAAAACTCGCATTGCATTGGATCACCGTGGATGAGGAGTTCGATGTTTGAATCTAGGCCATCCTTTGTTCACGATAATATGGGTGAATATTCTCATCCCAAACACTTAGATTAGATCATTAATACCCTCTCTTAAGGAATATAGTGCTAATTGTTTTAAAAATAATATTTCTAACCCCCTCACCCCGATTTCTCCACATACATCGATGGAATTTGCTTCAAACCCCGCTAAATTTGAAAATATAATATTCGACTCAAACACTCTTTTGAGGATTATACTACATAGTTATAAACTCGCGTGGTCACGTGGTTAAAGTCGTTAAGGCCATTTCACTCAGGCATCCGTGGTGTCCGTGGTAACTATGGATAAAATAAATGTGCATGGACGTGCCAATTCACACTGCAACCAAATGTCCGCGGACATTTTTGATGCTTTAGTTGCTATACTGTAGTGTAGTGTAGGCGACAACGCGCTCTTCGAACCGCCACTGCGCATGCTCAGTCCAAAACATCCGTACGCGCGGACACCTCTGTCGTTCTGTGACGCCGTGGACGCCAATATGGATTGCCCCATTTGATAAACTGGGAAGCGATTTCTACAAAACGTTCAATCACAAACTCCACGGACACCGCGGATTCCTGTGTGAAATGGCCTTTACTCTATCAATAGACTGGAATCTCCGAGGACGGAGAGCTCGTGGTTTGAATCCCAGCCGGTATATTAAGGGTGGTTTTCCCTAAAAGGTTGTCCACTCTCCCTCCATTCAAAATCGGGTATATTTTCTCCAAATATAAATCTTAATCATCCCTAACATATTATTGTAACTAGCACATAATGTGTATAACCCCAGTGGGTAGTAAGACGTGGTACTAAAAAAAATACAATTATATTACGACGTTGGGTGTTTGGGTGTAGGTAACATAATCATTATACAAAATGTCCCCGAGTAGCATGCTTAAGGGTGCCGTGAGGGGTGGATTCTGGAAGGGGTGTTCTTTGAAATGGTGGTCGGGGAAGGGCGGAGGGGGGGGGGTAGTGTTTGAAATACGGCCTCACTGCTCCCTGATGGTGGGAAATGTGGCCCACAGAGGCCTTCCGTGCGATCCTGGTTAAGTGTAGCGGTTGCAAGACTAGCTGTTGTGACAGCTGTAAGCTTTCACTGAGAGGACGCGTTTAATCCCGCTGCCGCCCGGAGCTTTGCTGACGTCAGACGTTCTTAAGATGAGAGAAAGAAAGATAAGCTCATACTTTATAAAAAAAATTACATATGAAATACAAAAGAAAAATAACATTTTTTTTTTTAAATCTTTGCATGACCTCAGAAATTTAAATGTGTTTATATATATAGTAAAATTTAAGTGTGTGCCCCACCCATAAAAAGAACCAAGGACCCTTCCTTTCTAAGCGATACTAAAACATTCATGTTTTATTTATTGATTAGGAAATACCTTGGGGTTTTTTTCAACAAATTACTAAGCGATTTAACATTATCTAAATTTTGAATTTAATTCTTAATTTATGAACTCACATTATGACAGAACACGACTTATAAACTAACCTAGGATAGTAGGCCTACGCCTGGTCAAACTTTTATATGAAGGGCCCTTTAGAAAAAAAAGATGGGTACAGGGGAAATATGGGCTAGGTTCAATTTTTAAATCAAATTATAAAGTTAGTGCTGCCATCATTTATACAATCATGAGACCTTTCTAATCCACTTTAGATTTTGTTTAAAAGAGGTTTCTGTATTATTTAATCTAATTTCAAAAAAATATTTGCTGGGGTATTTATGGGGGTTGTAATAAATATACTCACTAAATGAAATAAACCAAGTGTAGAGACTAATAATAATAATAAATTATTATTTTTTAATCTTCAGGGTGTCCTCTGGGGGGATTGAAACTGGGAAAGGAACTCTTTTCATCAGGCTGCACTTTGAAAATTCCCTCCCCTTTCTACACTCACCGACCAGATGCTGCGGCTCTCCACGGCCCGTCCAGGTTAGAGTCTCGTAAGGTGAGCCACAGGACCTCCGCTGCCAATGTGTGAGGGGAAAGAGGTTGTTTGTTTTTTCCAATGGATATGCCGTAAAGGGAGCATAAGTATAAGTATGCATATAAAAAAAATACATAGAAATCTCTGGGTTAACCTTTTGCAAGTTGAAACCTAAACTTTTAATTTGAGAAAAATAAAACTTGGTACCCTACCTACCAGACGTCATGGTACGTTATGATACTGATTCACATAAGGAATGTCGGACATAAAACAAAATTTAAAAAATAGTATTCCTGTCTTTTGTGAAAAAAAATAAAACATTTACAATCAGACAACAACAACAAAAAAATTGATTAAGGAAAAGCAGAAAGAAAAAAATAATAATTGGGGCCTTGCACGGTCCGGAACTCGCGACCACTGATCCAGTCCAAGTAGAGTTATTCACTAGTTTTTGTGTAGCGGGAAGAATCCCGGAGTACTCAACAGTTCTGGTTTTGGTATACTCCCTAAATCACGGGGTAGCCGTCCCTTCTTCCCCTAGGCCGCGATTTATCGTCCGTCCATCGAAAATTGCCACATAAAACTCGTTTTTGTTCTTGAGCACAAATCCAAAAACCACCATCTTCCTTAGCAACTTATTGCGCCTTTTCCACTTCCTGGTATCATTTTAGCGGGCTTTGATAAGGCCCCTCCAGTAGCATAATATGAGATTTTGAAAAAAAATAAAC
>CABEEJ010003193.1:54611-88190 GCA_901482245.1 Timema douglasi
GGGCTTTGATAAGGCCCCTCCAGTAGCATAATATGAGATTTTGAAAAAAAAAAACAGGTGAGTGATATAAGGGAAATTCGCAAGAAAAATAAATTAATCAGGAACAGGAAAAATGACAGAAATAAAATGGGTTTGATGAAGTAGAGTATACAGAAAGATAAATAATGTCAAAAGGTCAAAATTAGGCCAAAACTTCCAATTTCCAGGTCGGGCGGGGATCCATCAACCCAAACCATATAGCCATTATGCTCACTCTCCCCGTACGAAAGGATTTGTCGCTTGTAGACAGAGAGGGGCTTGCGGTGTGGGGTAGTCATCCACACAAGTTGGAGTGTCGGGCATGCGCGTTGGCTTCACTTCTTCTCGGTCCGCGCAAGCGCAGTGAGGACCGGCCCAGGTATTTGATCCTGTCGTCTGCAACATTGCTGGCTTCCTCTTATGCCACGTGAAAATATTAGATTGTATAATTAATCCTCCAGAAAAGTATGTGTTCAGCTAAGTTCATAATATAGTTAAAGAATGTTCGAAATAGCGTTATAGACAGTGCACAGCTTACAAATAGATATTACAAGAGAGATGAAAAAAGGAATATTGAATTTTAACAAAGGGTATAGAATTAATTAATTCTTAATTGTCCGCTAGGAGCGGTAAATACCCTCTTCACAACAAAATAAATCAGGCCTAACAACATAAATCAATTTTACTAATAAAACAAATAATATTAAACAAAGGTTAAATGAACTTTGTTCCAGGTTTGAACTTTAAAAGTTTGGTTCCTGGAAATGTGTGCTTTACCCCTATTTATATTGCAACTTTTAAATAAAAACATTTTCCGATAATCATTGATAGCATTTTATTATTAGTGTTATTGTATATGTATTGACAATATCTATCAAAAGTGACAGCTGCAGATAACATGACTTCGCGTATGAATATGTCAAAGCAGTTTTAGTTAATTTTATAGTTGTCCAATATAGTCCTCCTCATCATTATTATACTATGTAGGCCATGCCATATTTGTTAACTATATATATTATACACGGTGTTCGTAAACTCAACGCCCAAACTCAACATATAATTTGTTTGAACCAAAAGTAATATAACATCCTTATAGACTTACATCCAGCAATCTATGCTGATAACATTAAATTGTATCCAAAGTTTCGGCGTACAGTGTCAGGAATATCAAAGTTGTTAAGCATGCGTGTACAACAAGTTGCGTAAGGAGTTAGGCGCACGGAACCACACATGTAATAATGGCAATAACTTTCTGTGATGAGTTAGGACCGTTAATTATTACTCTCGGAACGCAATTAAATTTCTAGACAATGTGTGGAATGCCAGGCCACCACCGTGGTTCGGATTCCACGTTAAACTGTAGGTCCTCCATTTCACCTCACAATCACCCTACCATTACACATTAGCGTAAGAGCGTATAACCTGAACGGGTAGTAAGAAGCGGTGCTAATAATAATAATATTTTCTAGATGGATTGGTGTGTAGCCCTATGCAACCTGTTGTACACGCATGCTTGCACAGCTTTGCTCTCCCAGTGGTGTACACCGATACTTTACACACAATTTTAATAGTACAGTATTAGCGCAGTTTGTCGCGGATGTAAGTTTGTACTACTTTTGGTTCAAACAAATTATATGTGCAGTTTGGGCGTCGAGTTTCTGAAAACTCTGTATATATTATATTTATCAGTATATAATATAATATATTTTTATTGGTACTTTTCCTTCTAAATAAGCATACGAACTGATTACTTTTAGTTCTAGTGAACCAAATATGCTAAACTTATTAAAACTAATTATAGTTATATTTGTTTTCATGCGAACTAGGAAGGAAAATTAATTTGTTCTGGATTTTTTGGTAGTCGACTAGTCTGGGGTCAAAACCTGGCCATGTGTGGTGAAGACGTTACCTAAATAGTTACAGCCTCGTCTTCCACGAAAATTAATTATATATATATATATATATATATATACCACCCCCCGAAAATTTGCTAATATTTACACTAATGGTGTGTAGAAGAATAATTAATTACATATAATATATATCAAAACGTCGAATAAAATTTAAATATTCCAAACTTTGTTCAAAGTAAAATAGAATTCATTTTTTAAGAATATTACTTCATCCTAACAGAGAAGTGATTCTCCCTCTTTCTCCCCCACTCCACCCATTCATCGATTTTTTTGTTTTTCAAGCGCAAACTTTCACAAACTCCGACCTGCTGTTATGAAACCGTAATACCCACTTCTAATGAGAGTCACAATATTTATTTTTAATTAAAAACCTTTTTGATGTTTCAGGAGTATTTACATTAATATATATCTTTTCCAGAACATTTTTTTTTTCTGTGATAAAAACATGACCTATAAAAAAAATACGTGAACAGAGAATTTACATCTGTAGTTTATTTTCTCTCCGAATGTATATACTTATTTATTTACAAAGCAGTGCCCTCGGAAAAGATTAATATCGTTGAGGAATGATTCATTCAGGGTGAGGAGACTTCATCTAATTCTGTTGAGGATGGATTTATTTTTTTATAAATCTAGCTTGGTGAGGTACTCTACACAACCCGAGAGAAACTTTTTTTTTTTAACTTTAATAACTGTAAACGGTGACCTGGTGGTCTAAGGGTAGGTGTCAGACTTCTGTGCTGGCGGCCGGGGTTCAATCATCGGTGTCGGCACAGATTTATCTGATTACCAAACCCTTCCTTCACCTCTGACAAGATATCTTGTGAATGTGGGGAATGTCAGGCCTCCACCGTGGTTCGGATCCCACATTAAACTGTAGGTCCTTCATTTCATCTCACAATCACCCTACCATTACACATTAGCGTAAGAGCGTATGACCCGAACTGGTAATAAGACGCGGTGCTAATAATAATAATGATAATAATAATAACTGTAAACCGCTTCGGTGACCAAATGGTCTAACGCAATACTCTCGCGGTAGACTAGACCACCGATGACGAAGAGATCAAGGTTCAAATCTTGGTCGGGATTATTGAGGATAGTTTTTTTTAAACTGGTCTCCACTTTCCTTCCACGCAAATGCGGGTGCACTTCCTTTAAATATTACCTTCCCCATCACTAAAACATTATCGTGGTTAGTAAATAAGCATACAACCCGAACGGATAGTAAGACGTGGTGCTAAAAACAAACTCTAAATATAAGTATTTTACTGATTACTGATTTTTTTACACTGGAATTTTTCAAAAAATTATTCCAATTCTTTTGTTAAAAATGGGTACCAAGGGAGTGTTTTATATAATAAATAACACTTTATATTTATTAACCGGAGGTAAACTCATTTAAAGGTTTCTTACAGGGATTTTTTTTTTCAAATTTTGTTCCACTTTATCATATATTATATGATAGTTTATATGACTAAATTAAACTATTTATTTTATTTGGGTCCTTATTGTGCACTTTATTACATCTTGACCTAATCATCAACCAGTTCATTAATAAACCTGTGCTCAAATAGCCCGCACTTACCCTCAAACTTCAACCTTATCTCCAAGAACATTATTTCATTGGTTCTTTGGGTCATTTAAAAGTTGGCCTCGACAAATCTTAGCGAATCCACCAAGGCTCACTTCTATACTTTAATATGTTGTTTTTTCCTTCTCTCTTTGCCCATATTCTCTCTCTCTCTCTCGTTCTATATGAAACGTTTGCACTGGACAGGAGATATGAGTAACCCCCCTATTACCGCCCACCCCTTTTCATCCGCCTACCACTCACTACCCGAAAATAAAAATTTGAGAAGGTCAAGAAAGAAGGGTGCAAGTCAAAAGTTTCATTTTTTTCCCCCCTTCCTTCTCTAAGAGTGAAGTAAGAACGTGTAGCGAGTGAGGAAGCTGCCTGTTCCCCTGAGAAGTCAACTCGATGGGCAAAGTTCTTTTTTTGAAAGAGAGGGGGTGAAATGGTTTGGAGAGAGGGGAAAGGGGAGCTACCAGGAAATGGAAAGGAACGGAGAGGAAAAGTGACGATCCCACAGGATTACTTCTTTGTATCCCTTTTTTACCAGTTTCCCCTCGCCCCTCCCTTTCACCCCCCCCCCTCAACCTTTGCACTCTACAGTGGTTTTTTTTTTGCACACACACACTCTCTCTCTCTCTTTCTCTCTCCCGTCTTAAGATTTAAGTTCACCGAATGGATCTCGCCCTACGTGGCATCAAACAGTTCACTTCGTCCTCGGATTGGGTGGTCTGCCATCATTTTATGGGCTCTTAAGGGTGAACATTTCTCCTGACGCTTTCTTTGGAGAGCTATCCTCATGTTGGACGGAAGAACTAAAATACGGTCATCACTTGGTTGAAGAAGTCTCTAGATATAAAGGGCTACATACATGTTTTGTATAATAATTATTATTATCTTATAGCAACTTTATTATGGACAGTTTAAATGACCAATATATATACTTAAATGTTCAAACCATACACATACTATGTTATAATTCTTCTAATGGGGTAGGGATGAGGAAGGAGGCGCCTTGGATGTAATATACCCCCATTTGTGTAGAAAAATAACGGAAAACAACCTTAAGTAGACCCGACCGGGGTTCGAGTCCCAGTCTCCCCGCCCTTAGCGAGCCAGTTTAATACGAGAGTGACGCCTTAAAACATTCAGCCACTGAAGCATGTGGGGACAAATAGATGTTTATATGTATATACTTCGTTTAATCTGAGAGTTAATAGTATTACTTTGTTGGACTACACTATGGACCTATCTTATAAGCTGGGCCATAGTGTAACAACGCCAGGTAAGCTTGCTATATTTCAGGGTTAACGAATGTTAAGTCTTATTTTATTATTAGGAGTATTATCTGACAGCTATAAAAGTTACTAGAACTACTTTATTGTACTCTGACAAGTCATGTGGAAAGTATAGATCACGTGACTTGACGTATCGATACTTGAAAGTATAGATCTAATGTTTCGAGCTGTCAAATGAGATCCTATAACTCAAAGAGTTTATATTGTGACATTATCTAAAGCCGTCCCTTGGCAACATCTGTGGAACCGCCACTGCTAGCTATCCCTGTAGATTGCCCATTCCCTTTCATTTGTGACAAACTTTGAAAGGTCCACCACAACTTGTAACTAAATCATTCCGATGAACTTGAAGCGTCACAGACGCTCGAAACAATTTAAGAAAAGCCGCACAAAGGAATTAAAGAATGGGGTGTGAACTAGTTGGTTTGTTGGAGACCGACAAAGATACCGCCTGCCTTGGAAGGAAGTGTGTTCACTTACAGTAGCCCCATGGCTTCTTTGGTGCTGACTGACAGCTTTAAAAAGTTACCAGACCAAATTACTTATCCCTACGCCGAACTAGATGATCTGCAAAAAACATGTGTTTAGCAGCTGTCACTTAGACAGTCAAAATTTAGGAATATACCTAAATTTGGACTGTCAAAAGTCAGCTGTGAGCTGTTAGTCAGCATCAAAGAAGCCATAGGGCTACTGTACTTTTGTCGTTGGGCTTTTTTTTTTGATAGAATGAAAAACACGACAAGGATTTTTTTTATTTACCTTTTTTTAAAATTATCCCCACTCCCGATTTTATGCTCAAGTAGTCTTAGGCGTCACTCTTACAATAAACTGGACTGCCAGTCATGGATATGTCTGGGTTCAAATCCCGTTTGGATAAACGGAGGATTTTCTCTTGTAAATTATCTCTCCCTCTACCTCCACAGAAATGTAGGTACATTCATCTAAATTATGCCTTAAAATGCCTCCTCAGGGTAGAAAGATGCGATCTACAATTATATTTTTGGCTACAACTTAAATTAAGTGTCTATTTTTTATCCACCCTTCACCCTTTATGTGGGTTGTATCTCAGAAAATCTGGAATTTCAATTCAACACAAATAATTTGATACTGCCATGTTATTGATGACGTAATACATCGTGCTAGCTGATTGTAAGGGCGGAAACAGAGAGGGTGGGCCAGAACCATATCTTTTACCTTTTTTTACACCCCTCCATTCCACCCCTCAAAAAAAGAAAGTGGTTTAGAAACATTAATCTCTTTTTGAGGGCAGACAAATTTCCTAGCGTTAGAAATATTGTTTGAGAAATCTCACACTGTTGTTATGAAGGATTATCTAGCAATGAAAAAGCCAAAGAGGGGAAATACTCTCTAATTTTTCTAACACAGACTTGTGCTTTTTTTTTGGTCCCTTCGTATCACTACTCGTTTGGGTCATACGAGTATGAAATGATTAATAATAATAATATTTAGCACCACGTCTTACTACCCGTTCGGGTCATATGCTTTAAGTACTAATTACTCTAATGGATTAGGAATTGGGAAGGTTGAATTAGAGGAAGTGAGCCCGCATTTGTGTGGAGGAAGAGTGGAAAACCATGTAGGAAAAACCACCCCAGTTCACCCAACCGAGATTCGAACCTCGATCTCCCCGTCCTCAGCAGTCGAGTTCAACACGACAAGCGCGTTAGCCAACTACGCCACCGAGGCGGTTATATGAAATAAATAAGCTAGTGAGTTAGAGATGAGGAAGGTTGGAATTAAAGGGAGTGTGACCACATTTACGTGGACAGAGAGTAGCATACCATTTAGGCAAAAAAAAAACAACTAAGTACGCCCAACTGGTAAAAGAATTTGAGAATTGAATAGGCCCTACACTTAAAAATATAACTTAAGAACAAAATTATTATTTAAAGATAATTTATAAGAATCATTGTAACGTCTTTCTTTCAATAAGTTTGAGTATAATCTTCCTAATAGGCTTACATTTCTGTGAAATAATCTAAGTTAAAAATTAACTTATACAATGACAGAGGAGTTAGCATTCTTGACTGGTGACGCTTTAAATTTTAAGTTGTTGTTAGGAATATGTTACAGAAATACGTACACGTTTTTTTATAACCCTAGCATCGAAGCTAGTACCCTAATACCGTTTATTGTCTACCTAGCCCCTTGGCCCAAATTACTGACATGAAAAGAATAATAGTTTTGATTTTGTCACAAAATATAGTGTTTATAATAAATAAGATACATAAACAAACATTCCGAGAGGCATATAAAATTAGCTATAGACAAATATTCCTAGCTTGTATGTCCTACATATTTAAATAAACTACTATTTATCAGTCAAATTATCATATAATCCCTCTACGTAGTAAAAGTAGTAACAAGTGTAAGTATTAGTGTAAATACTTTCACACCGAAATCCAATTTCCTAGCATGTTCTCGGTAAAGAAGCCAACTTCAAGCCACTCCCTACTCCCCCACCCCCTTTTTTTCATCCTTACATCGTATTTTAGGGTGGGGGAACGGGGAGCAAGAAACTGCTTATAAGTCTTCGTAAAATAGTGGCGTACGTTGCTGTAGATTTTTTTTTCAAAGAAAACCTGGGATTAACGATCGTTTTAAATGTATTAAAAAAAACTAACGTGTGTATTATTTTAAATAGTCAAAACTTTGTGTTGAGCAGATTGACTTCTCAAAAATATATTTTAAAACCGATATTAAAATTGAGTATATAAATATATATATATATATAATTTATTATATGGTCAGTAAATTAACACACTCAGGAAAGTGTTTTATCAACAATTACTTGGAATATGTGTGTTTTGTTGATTAAATATGTATTAAATAGTTATTCTTACACAACTCAAATTACGATCTATTTTTTTAATGGATACAACAGTTTGAATCTTCATTATTTACTATAAATAATTTATATTTACGATGAACTTAGCGAAAGATTCAGCACTTATCCACCAACATATGCCCCTCTTATACTTTCTCTCGATACCATACGATTTGCTTATGTAGATGGAAGTTCGTGGAATAGAAAAAAGACACATCTTCACGTTTGAAATTCGAACGCCACCTGTTACCGACGTTAGAATATCACATTCACACATTTGTCCGTTCAATATCGGCCGGCTTCCTATGTATAGAGACATTACTTGGTAAAAGAAAAAAAAACCTAATAATATTTCACAAGAAATCGACGGCACCGAATACGAAATATTAGCCTCTGTGAATTTGAATGAGGACTATTTCAAGTATTTTTCTTTACTACGGAAAGAGCCTTATGTATTTGTACCGTCTCTATGTACATTTGAGTGTTTATTGTTAGCGTGATTCCCTTTAATAAAGTTTGAACTAATTTATGGATTTTGACCAAAATTGCTTTAGTCAAGTTATCAGAATACATATGATTAGTAAATATAATTATGTATATATCATCATCAACTGTTTCTAGCCTCTGGCCGGGCCAGTTTAGTAAAATGTCTCCATCTTCCTCCTTCCACCATTCTTCCTCCTTTAATTTATTCCATTCTTCTCCTCGCACTTGAACACTTTCTGCAATCTGCTCCTCCCATATCTTTCTTGGAATCCCTTGCGGTTATTTTCATACACACTTCATTGCCAGCATTTTCTTTGGTATTCTTTTTTTTCCCATTCTCATTACATACCCATACCATCTCGGTCTTGTTTCCTTTACTATCTCATGTCAGGTACTCTCTGTGCCCCCACTCTTTTCATTTTTGATCTTGTTTCTCCTCGTGGCAGCTAACTTGCTCCTTACAAACTGCACTCCCATGGCCTTCACTTTCCTAGTCTCTTATATTCAATGTCCATGTTTCTGCTGATATGTGACAATGGGTACAAAGTACGCCCTGTACAATACTCACTTACACTTTGAGGGCACTTCACTTCTCTACGGCAGGTATCTTATACACCTATAGAACAACTATCCCTGCTGTACTCGTTACATTACATCCTCTCTACTCCCACCTTTCGCCTCAACTACGGTTCCAAGTTATTTTAAGTTCTGCACTTTTCTCATCTCTACTCCATCCGACATTACTAAGGCTTATTTTCTTCCTTATCACTATAATCACTTCCCACTTTGCCGTGATAAATTTCATTCCACACTATTTCACTTCCTCATTCCATTACTACTTCCTCCGTACTATCCAGTCATCAGCAGACAACATGGCTTTCCATTCTTTCCTCCCCGAGTTTTCCTGCCACTTTGTTCATTACCATTCCCATTATCATTACAAATAGTAATGGTGAAAGAGCACTCCCCTGGTTAACTCCAATTTTTGATTTGGTACCACTACATTCTTCCACTATCCGTCTTAACACAGCTCCTGTTATCCTCATACATACTTTTCACTTTTATTACAACTCCTCTTTCCTCTTCGGCCTCCTCCATCACTTTCCAAAAAGTTGTTCTAACCACGCTTATTATGCCTTATACTTGTCCATAATGTGTGTGTATATATATATAATCACGTCTAGTATAAATAAAATTATAAATTTTGATATTAATAATTTAATTCATAATACACGTCATTTTGGTTCCTGTCGTGTGTCTAGTCAAACTAAAACTACTGTATATTCCATTAGTATTACAAATGCACCATATATAACAACTATAAAAAAACTATTAGATCTTCTTTTACGTGTTCAAAACTTAATCAGTATTGACAGAAAAAATGTTTTTGTATTTTCTTGAAAATTTCCAAATGTATATTCGTAAGAAAATTGGACTATATGTTTTTACTTTTTACTTTCTCGCTATCTTACAGGTAGAGAAAGTATTGTTATTGTCAAAAAAAATCGAACTAGAGATTTTGATGAATCTCGACGTTTCATGACCCCCCAAATCAAAAAAAGTTGTTTTTGAATTTCCTCCTGTCTGTTTCTCTGTACCTCCGACTAGAGCCTAAACTATTTTACAAATTGGAATAAAACTTGGTATCTAGGGTTTTAGATATCTAACCCTAAAATTAAGGGTAGTTTAGTGAAGAGGAAAAAGCGAAAAAGTCGATTTTTTCAAAATAGATTCCAAAGATTTTTATTAAATTTCATTTATGAATATCTATAAATATTCCAAAAAAAATTGCTACTCTCAATATTTCGGCAAAAAAACTTGCAGGTTTCCGGTCTGATGCGTAAATTATTATTATTATTATTATTATTTATCATACCTCAGTAACTCTTTGAGAGATGAAATTACTTATCATCGCAAATATGTAGGTCTATTTATAATACAAATCTTTTATTTGAAACATATTTTTATAAAACAAATAACTTTCAAACTACACACAATTATATATATTAACTTTTGGACGCTAAAGGTATAGTATTGCGGCCGTAAAAAAAATCTAAACCTAAATGTTGATGGATGTTGACGTCTCATTACGCCCGAACCCTAAAACAAAAAGCTTTTTTTCAATACAATGTATATGTGTGTCTGTTTAACCCTAAGATTAAAAGTAGATTTATAAAAAGCGAAAAGATAAAAAACAGATTTTCTCAAAATCGACTCCTAACGATTTTGATTAAAATTCGTATCTAGGCGTTGATTAAGATTATAAATAAAATGTCTATTTCCATTTTCCTATGAAAATGAATTTTAGGGTAATTTACAGAAGTGGAAATTTATGTAATTCCACAAATATTTGAGATACAAAATAAATTATCATTGTAAAATTGTAGTACTATTAAAAATAAAAATATGTATTTGAAATAGAGATATCGGCAAATATATTGATAATTTTTGTAAGGGACAAGCTTAATGAGAATATTAAAAAATGAAAAGGTGGAAGAAATGCAAAAGGAAATTGAGTTATATATTAGGAAAGTATAATGGATACCACATATAAACAGAGGATAAATACAGTAATCCTATTATATAATATAGGCTTTAGTAAAAATATTGGATATGAAATCAAATATCATAAAGAAGTGGAATAAGTAGTTAATGTGATATGTTAAATATTGTAAATTGGATTAATGAAAAATTACAATTATGAGAAAGTTATATTAGAAAAAAGAATATTAAAGACTGATAAGAATTAGCCTATTTAGGACCCGTCAAATTGATAATTAAGAACCAGTCATCTTAAAAATACAATAAATACATCTAAATAATGTATAAAAGATAAACTTAAAACTAAGATATATGACATAAACAGAGAATATACAAATGGTAGACCTTATAGAAACTGAATTATATTAAATGTTGTTAAAAAAGATTAAACAAGACAGTTACAATATAAATAACATTGAATAAAATTAAATTGCTAAAATTGTTTTTGTCGAGGATTATGTGTGGTAGCCACATTAAAAGTTAATAATGTCAATTAAATGAAAGGTGATTGAACCGATTTTTGTACTAAGGTCAGGATATTTGATTACAGTGTAAGATGTTAATAAAGTTGAACTGTGTTAATTAATTCTCATGGCTGTTCCTTAGCTTGAATATGTTAGTTCCTCTCCTTAATTTCCAATGATCCGAAGCCGGATACAGGTTAAAACGACGACATGTTTCGGCTATTCAGCCATCATCAGGTCTCTTATGTCAAATAGGGTTAAGATGTTCTCCCCGCTATTGTCCACAAAGTAGTGATCAAGTATATTAATAAATAGTTTGTTCTGTATGTGCTGGCTGGCCGCAAATGTCCGCGTATAGAGTAAAATAGTTAAATGGCGCTTGTCTAAGAGGAGGGTTGGAACACTAATATCCCTCGGGATTTCTCGCTCCACTACGTCACACCACGAGATAGTATTGTGATGTTCCACATCCGTTTGATTTACCGTTATTCCCCTCCTCCTGCCCTCTTCGAAATGTCCTCCCCTCATCCCCCTCTCTCCCCTACAGCCCCCCCTATCACCCCGCTCGCCCACCACCCTTGACATGTTGGTTCTTGATGATTAATTATTAATGATTGTTTATTAATTATTGTTAATTAATTAATTGGTAGGATAGGGGTGTTGTACTTTATTTATGGGCAACAGCGCTATGTATTTTATTTGTTGGAGAATGCGGTTATCCGTGGCTCACCCTGTGCTTTTTGATAACCTTCTTCTCCAGTTGTAGACTGTCGTCTGATGGCCAAACGTATTCGTACAAGCCCTCCTCACCTCACTTCCCTCCTCTGACTGCCAGTCATTCACTTGTTGGACACCCGAGTCCTCCCCCCAGAGCCTGTCATTATCGTGTTGTTCATCCCTCGCCCGGGGGTAATGAACCAGTCATTAACCTCTACACATTGAGGAGTCGTTGTCTTGTAATGACAGGAATAGATAGCGACACACTTACAGTTTCATTCAGACCCCCTTTGTGAAAAACCGTTAGCAGGCACTCAATCTTGTACACCCAAGGAAGGCGGACATGTCTACATGTTCAGGATGCAACGCCAACTGGTTGACACAGGATTAAAACCTGAGATTCTTATTTATTATGAAACAAAAACTTCTCCATAGATTTTTCCTGTTAAATCAAGCTTTCTATATATTGACGCAAGTACACTACGCTCATTTTGTTTTAGATAAATAAATAAACTGCATAATTGATCATGTAAATGAATAACTTAAGACTCTAGAACAGTGAGTTTCTAATATATATTTAATAATAATATATAATATTTAGCACCGCGTCTTACTACCCGTTCAGGATGGTTATACGCTTTAAGTACTAATTACTCTAATGGATTAGAAATTGGGAAGGTTGAATTAGAGGAAGTGAACCCGCATTTGCGTGGAAGTAGAGTGGAAAATTATTTAGGAAAAACCACTCCCAGTTCAGCCGACCGAGATTCAAAACTCGATCTCCCCTTCTTCAGAAGTTGATCTCAATACGACAAGCGCTTTAGCCAACTACGCCACCGAGGCGGATAATATATATTTAACAAAATATAAGTTTTCAAAAAATAAATTATACGTGAGTTATCCGAAATTTATTTGGTATTTGTAAATATTATTTTCCTGTTAAAATCAAGCTTTCTATATATTGTCGTAAGTAAACTACGCTTATTTTATTTTAGATAAATAAATAAACTACATTATTGATAATGTAAAAGAATAACTTAAAAACTTTAGAACAGTGAGTTTCTAATTTAAATTTTCAAAAAATTAATTATATGTGAATTACCCGAAATTTATTTGGTATTTGTAAATATAAACGTCGAATCAACGGCACGATTTCCTCCTGAAACAGTTAGTTACACCTTAATATCCGATAACACCGCACAGCTTCTGACCATCCTTTCGCGGACATTGGAGCGCTCTCTCTTAACAAAATAAAGTAGCAAGTCTTTCGTCCTATGCAAGAGTGGACTAAGTACAAATAAATCAAATGGCTAATGCTCAGTAATTGTTAGGATTTAAATTGTATCTATAACGAATATGAAACAGATATTTAGCTTAGCATTGCACGTAGCAGGAGGTTCTTAACATAAAGAATGACCACACGGTTTAAGGCGCTACTCTCGCAATAGACTATACTGCTAAAGATGAGAGGAAATCGGGTTTTGAACCCTGTCAGATGTATTGAGGCTGGGTTTTTTTTCGGATACGTTTAATCTAAACTCAATCTTCCTGCTACCAAGCACATTAGCATAATAAATATATACGTGTGAACAGGTATTAAGAAAAAAACTGGATACATTTTATAGTCCAATTTTAAGAGTAGGCTAAGGAATAGATATAAAAATCAAATACAATGCAGGTTTAATATAAATATTGAAATGTATGCCAATGAATGTGAACAATGTTTTTTCATAAAAGAGTTAAAATTGTGAAAAAAAATATTTAATTCTATTAAGGTTGTATAAAAAATATATATATTAGTTTTTATTTAGCTCAGTTGCACGAGAAACCTTATCTCAGGACTACTGGGTTTAAACACATGATTAGGAAATCCCTTCTCTTTGCCTGTCTGGTTGCCGTAGCAATATTACATGATACAACAAGAAGCTGGTTGAAAACGCTTGGGGTAAAACACATAAGAAATGCATTTACACCTGTATTTTATATAATATTGTAATGTAACAAAATTAATAGTTATCATGAAATAAATAAAAAATTAGTTTATGTTATTTGTTTGGTTCCTTTTTTGTAAGTTATCTTAAGATATAGTCACTAAGTGACTGATTAAAATTTTAGAAACAAAACAAAAAATTAGAAACTTCTCATCTATAGACATTCAGTAGTTGAAAAATACATATCTTTATATATAATTAAAGATATGAATAATCTTCTCACTTCCTCTCCAAGTTAAATTCGACACTATTGTGTAAATCTTTTATGGTTTAAAATTGTAATAATTTGTAGCACTGTGTCCCTTTTTGCCTCTTGATTGGGAACTTAAACATACCGGCTTTAATACCATTTTTAAAAGCGACGCCAATAATAAAACAAAAACTAATCGTCCCCTTTAATTCTTAAAACCAATAAACAAAAACAAACAAAAAGACTTTCCAAATACACACCAAAGAGGTGATACCATTTAGAATTTGGAATATTGCTAGAATGGTGACGTATGGATGAGAGATTGAGTAAAATGAAATGGTAAAGTGAAATATTTTAATGAATCAACGAATATTTGGAGTAAAATAGTATCTGGCTGAAATTTTCTTCATTTAAAATTCGTTTAAATAAAAACCATGCTTCAACGATATTAAAGTAGTTAATTAAATAGCCGTCTAGCTAGGCTTCTATCAGCGCGCATTCTAGTTGCAAAGTTAGATAACTATTGCCGGTTAGTTCAACTAATGTCCAAAATAAGCGATAGCAATTATTACTTGTAATGACTCTCCGTGGACTTGAAACTGTTGAGGCAGCAGAGTAGTCCGTGAATGCAGCTATTAAATAAGTGTTTTTGTGAAATTCAGAGGAAAACTATGACAAGAAGAAAAAGGTAAAAAAAAATTTTAAATTGTCACACGCGATATTGTTTGCTGATGCTTCCAAGATTTGATTATTAAATTAGGGTTATTATGTCTTCTATCATTAAAATAATTATCCAACAAAGTTTTTCCGAGCGCCAAAGTAAGTTTTATACAAATTAACACCAAATAATTTATGTAGTTTTACTGATTAAAATAAAATAGAGATAAATATTAAGCCAGCTATACAAAAATAGTCAAACTCTTACAAAATGTTATATTTTAGTCTGTCAAAATTGAAAAGCGCGCTAGTTTGGAGTTATTTACATCTTGCCTTGTTTCTTCTTTTTTCCAAACCTTAAAAAAGCAGATATATTATGAAAAGTGGTTTTAAGCTCGTAAAACAAAGCAATATTTATCCTTGCTTTTCAATTATCATTTAAACCTCCTCACTCTGATATTGTATTATTACTTGCCTACGTCATGGCCAGTTTTATTGTTTGGATTTCCAGAATTGATTTAGTAAAACACAGATTTGACAAAAAAAAAACATAGTTAACATTATACTTTAAGTTTATTATAAAATGATAATAATCAACGCAAATCTTAATAAACCACACCTTTTATTAATCAAAGTATTAATTATTACAGCGTTTTACTAATAGTTATATTAAAGCCGCTATGGTAACATTAAATAAAGTATGGAATTGAACTATGTTCCCACAAAGCTATACACAGTCATAATAACTTTTCAGAAACAAATAAATTCACTTTTATAACTAAAATATGTCCAATGGATGGGATTTTATCAATATTTATTTTTTGTCCACCCGGAAATAATATAATATATTTTAAATTAGGATTGGGACCTTTAAATTTCAGAAGTTTTTTTTAAAACTCATCTTCTTACAAATAAAGTAAAGATCTTTTAGAGTTAATCTGTTATTTAATGTGTGGAATATAATAATTAATCATTAATCAATTTATAATTGGCTATAAACAGTAATGACGATTCTGGAAAAGGGGAGACTTGCGTTATGTTACCATGTAAAACCAATCAATGTGGGCAACAGTGCACAAATAACGTTTGATGTGGTTAAACTTTTATAATTAATTAGCTTAGTATGTAAATATTAGTTATTGATTTTATCATTATCAGAACAATAAAGTAAAATTAATTTATTAATTAAAAAACTGCTCGGGCATCGCTAAAAGACATAACCCCTCCCCCATCACTCCTTCCCAACAGTCAAGAAATAATTTTATGACTTAAGGCCTTCTCTAACTTAGGTACCCGCCTCGGTGGCGTAGTTGGTTAACGCGCTTGTCGTGTTGAGCTCGACTGCTGAGGACGGGGAGATCGAGGTTCGAATCTCGGTCGGGTGAACTGGGGTGGTTTTTCCAAAATGGTTTTCCACTCTGCCTCCACGCAAATGCGGGTTCACTTCCTCTAATTCAACCTTCCCAAGTCCTAATCCATTAGAGAAATTAGTTCCAAAAGCGTATAACCCGAACGGTTAGTAAGACGTGGTGCTAAATATTATTATTATTATTCTAACTTAGGTGCTAGGCGTAGCTAGGCAAACTATTCTGCAGTCATGTGTGGAGGGATATCATACCTCACGGGCTCAGTGAATTATATGTTGCTACCTTTCAATCCGACGGAGTGTACGTATATTTATTAATTAAGATATTGTTTAAGGACGAGGAAATTTGAATGTGAATACAAATTTGTGTGAAGGGAGATTGGAAAATAGTTTGGTTAAAAACACCCTCACCATACCTGACTGGTATTAGAACCTCGATCTCCCCATAACTGGCAATCTAGTCTAACACGAGATTGATGCGTTGTACCATATGTCCACCAATGCTTTTTTAAATATATTTAATTGTCCCTTTACTTCGGATTAAGTTGCAGATTAGAAGTGACAAGACAAGAAATGTGGAAATATTCTCTTCCACCGGATATAGTTATTCTTATTGAGGTCTATGGGTAAACATGACCGGTTCGAAACTTATTGGGAGAGCTCTTCAGTAGCTTTGTCAAAGATCATCATTTTATTTCCGTCATTTCTATTAAAGTATGGGCTTATAAAGTATGCCCAAATGTGGAGTGGAAAGAACCGCTCATCCTACAATTTTATCATTTTATTGTTTACTTTTTCTCCCCCTTTGCTTATGCAAATGGAGAATTCACGGACAGTGGTCGTGGGTTTGAATTGATGAATGTGTATTTTCTTTAGTCGCTTATCCTTTTATATTAGAACAATTTATGCTACCAAACGTATGTCGCTAAAGCTTTGAAAATGTTTATTTAAGTTGCAGATAGAATTCATGAATATATCATTCAAACACACGTGTTTTTTTTTGTACAAATACATTTCTTTTTTATAAGTCTACAACAAAATGGTTACTCGCATTGGTGTTCACAGTTTAAAATGTCATTCTCTCAATGTACCAGTATTGAATTGCTATAGTTCAACTAGATATCGGGTGTTCTTGTGGTGTTTTTAATAAGCGATTTTCTACTCCCCCTCTGCGTAGACATTATTAAATTTCCTCTAAATTCTACACCTACCATGTTGTCCCTTTAGTTAAAATATGCGAATAATCCGGATGGGTTGTAAGACGCGATGCACAAAAATGTCACAGCCATTAACGGTATAATTTAAGTAGTAGTGATGAGGAAGGTAGTTTAAAGGAAGTGCACCCACATTATCGTGTAGAGAGTAAGAATATAATATACCACAACTATAACCCCTACTGCTCTTAGCCAGCATTCAAATCCCAACCTCTCCATAGCCTAACCATCAATCCAATCTCTTAGGGGTCATCCATAATCACTTATGTTCTGAATGTTTTAACCCTTAACCCCCTCCCCAATGTAACACCAAGAAGCTATTGTGCCTCCTAGCCATCACCTCTCTAATCTGTGTTACGTAAATTTTCACATCAAGAGTGAAAGTATTTATTTCATAGGGAAGCTTTTGCGACAATAAAAGCGGAACTCCAATTTAATAAAACTCAGAAGCCTTTCACCGAGAGTTATATTATTTTTAGCACCACGTCTTACTACCCTATTGGGTTATACGCCTATGTACTAGTTACACTGTGTTATTTATTAGGAAGGTTGAATTGAAAGGAAATGTATCCGCATTTGCATGGAGGGAGAGTGGAAGACTACTCAAGCAGAATCAAGTCCTTATCTCCCCGTCTTCAGCAGTTTAGTCTATTTCAAGAGTAGCGCCTTAGACTATGGGGCCACCGAAGTGAGTTAGAAGCTATCTATGATTATGTTTATTGGCAGCGTGTGACTTGCAATCGGTGGGATTTGTGGACGCCAAAAATAACGTCATGGATTTTTTTTTCATCACATTAAAGTTCGTAAAACTAAGGACGCTTCAATGCGGATTATATTTTGGAACGTTATTTTTATCTGCGACCTGAAATTGGAGCGTGGCAATGCACTAACATTCGAAATGCCTAATTTTGATGCTTTATTCTCCCTTAACCTAGCCTATGCTTACCTAAACTAACCAACCCAACCTCAATCCTAGAAATTGACATTATACGAGTGTATGGTCGAGAATCCTAGAGCTAGGCCTTGCACCAGTTAGTAAGACAAGGAAATTCAACTAATAAGCAAAATGTGAGATGCTTTGTACCTGCTTCCACCTAAGCATGTTTAAGATGGGTGGCTTATCATCATGGAGAATGCTCTATTCTACTAAAACATGCCACAGCAGCGAATCCCACAGAAAAAGGCCTGTCCGCAAATCCCACGGACGCAAGTCCCATGCTACCTGTTTATTAAAGGTTAAATCTTTCAAAACATGGGGTTTTAAACATTAGTATTTAAGTATAAGATCTGTGCTACATATTAATGGGATGTACCCCATGCAACATCATGTAATAATATTTAGCACTACGTCTTACTACCCGTTAGGCCTATAGGCTTAAGTAATAATTACGTTAGTGGGTTAGGAAATGGGAAGGTTGAATATAGAGGAAGTAAACCCGCACTTGCGTGGAGGGAGAGTGGAAAACCATTTAGTAAAAGCTACCCCCAGTGTACTCGACCGATATTATAACCTTGATCTCCCCACCCTCGACAGTCTAGCTCAACACGAAACCAGCACGTTAGCTAGCTACGCCACCGCGGAGGTTACGTAACATCATGCAGACATTAGAGTTTACCCCTATTCTTTCACAACAGCGTTACGGTGTTTATGGATGACCCTTATGAGCCTGACGCCTTAGAGATAGTGACCAAAGTTTCAGATACAAGACCTAAAAATCAAGTTTGTAGAAAGCTCCACAAAGTCCATTTCTGTGGAAAGGTAGTTTTAATACAGGTGTAAAGATCTCTAATTTTACCATAATAATATCCTATTGATTTTTCTCCGCTGTAGCAGACCCACCTGGTTAGTAACCACAAGTAATTTCCTGACATTGGGAAAGAGATGAGGAAGTTAAAAATAAGAGGAGGTATACCTACGTTTGCGTGGAGGGAGAGTGGGAAGACATTTAGGTAAAACATATTAGGCTGGTACTCAAATTACGACTCTACGTCATAAACAAATCAGACCAGATCAGCCTTTTCCCGTGAATCCATCAGTGTGGTTAACAAACATGTTCGTTTAATATTTATAGTGTAACTATCATAGAAACAATATAATACAGTTATATCCAGTTTATTTATGTAGTAATAAATAAATCTTTAGAAATACATTTTTATTCCTAGACTATCAAATTTTTAATATCAAAATATCTATTCTTAATTATTTGCTACACTCATTTATGGTTTTCCTTTCTAAAGTAAATACAAATTTATTTATCAATTTTATAACTAGGTTCAACTTCTTTTTTTTTAACTAAAAATTTGCTTAATCATATATTTCAAAACACACCAAGTTAGTGGTGCGAAATTTTCTTAAATTCTTTCTCATACATTATTGTAGTAAAATTTAAGAAAATCAGAGCACTACACTTAAATTCATTTTTTGTTTGAAAAAAATTATCAAGTGTTACTTATAATGTAAAACACACAATCCCCACATATTCATTTAGGACAAAAAGGTTAGAGAAATTTTTGAAAAATCTGTCATCGGTACGCAAACTTTAATATTTTAGAGCTAGAAATAAAATCACAATGTATCCTCTAGATATTGTCATATGACATTTACAAATAAAAATTGAACGTAACCACCGGCTTTGGGACCGACACATATTTTAAAATTTATTTTCATGACTTAGAAGGGCACATAAAATGGCAATCTCCATCATATGAAAAATATAAAAAATTTAACAGAAATAAGAAAAAGCATTTATCCAAAGGTTCAGATGAAGAGAAGGGATGTTGCGTTTGGATCGAAGATGAATATGACAAGTTTCTGGTGAAGATATTGTGGATCTTGGCGGTAATATCTTCTGATGTGGGATACAAGAAGCTACTTGAAGTAAGAAGGGCTCAAGGCTACTGATGGTAGCTGATAGCTCGTAGAAGGTTTTTATTGCAATCACTATTCGTTAAAACAATTATTATTTTCTAAGTAATACTATATTATCAATCAAAAGTGTTAATAAATGCTTCTAAAAATACTTCCGTAAGTATTACTGTATAATTGTATTTTTTTAAACTAATTTAAAGGGGTGGGGGAAATATAAATACGAATTTAATATTTTTTGTGGCAACCAGAGATATTATAATGCGTAAAATAATAAATTACAAAGTACTATATTCACAATTGTGTTAACTTATAAATGGCCACCATAAATTTTAAAATAAATAAAGTTTTTTATTAATTTAAAGAAGGGGCCATACAAAATAATAGTTTCAAGAAAAAAGTTTTTATTTTGAAAGCATATGTTCATTAACGCAACCGAATACGGTTTGAATGACGTCATTAATTGTCTTCATTTCATCTGGTTCACCATCTTAATTTGTGGAGAAACCGTATTTTTTTAGAAACTCTCGTTTGAAAAGCATTAAGTGAACCACGCACGACACTGGTACAAAAAAAAATCCAACCGGCTAATTTCATGATTTCGTGTTCAATAATGTAAAAACACTTAAAAGAACAGAAAAAGAAATAAAATTGTTTGATATTAAATTTTGGCTGCAAAAAGTGACATCAACTCAATAAATGATCTTGCATATTATATGTTTTAGGAATGGATATATGAGAATAGATCTGGTAGCTTTTAATAGCTGTCAGTTACCCCCACTACTATGGTGGATATATATTAGTAGTATTTTTTCCCCCTAGAAACTCACACGATGACAGTTAGTAAACCTTGGGTTGGCAACGCCCCCAATGTGTTAAGAACTTCTGAGTCCTGAAATACAAAAATACTGGCTCTCACAAAAGCAAACCGTAGGCCATCTCCTCGTAAGGTTATATAGTTTCATTTTGAAAGAATTATGTGATAAATGAAGTAGTGCAACAAGACTGAGAGGCATTTGACCTTATCTCAAGACAGTAAATATTTTTAGTAAAAGTTAGAATATATAAAATAGAACTATATTATTGAGTACTGAAATTGTATCGAATTCATTAGATATATTTTAAAACCGTATCTACGACTTGGTATTCAAAATACATACCGTTAAAAATATATTAAGACTTCAACTAAAAATTCCGATTAAAAATGTACATACTTAATAGGTTTGACACAGTCTATGTCCTCCCTGAAGCAAATGTCTGTGTACGCCACTGGGGAGAAGCCAGAATTGAATTGTCGCATGAGGATCGGTCAGAAAGAACTCTCTTGCACACGCACTTGAAACTGTAAATGATGTACCTAGTGCGCATTTCCCCCTCTCTGCCTCGATCGTTTTTTTCAATTGCCCCACACAACCATCCTTTTCCTCTCTCTAGACCAATAACTCTCAACCCGTGTGCCACGGCTCTTAGGGGTGCCGCGAGATNCAAAATAATTAAAGTAAAAAAGCGGAAGAAAGTTTCCTGTGAATTGCACCTGCTACGGCACCCAATTCGTGACACCACAAAACTTAAAGTTAAGTTTGACAAGAAGAGTGAAACACAATTGAAAGTTCTTGTCTTGGACTGGTGGAGGAATACCCAAACCTAGTGACAAAAGAAACAGATCTACTTTTGCCCTTCTCAACTTCCCATCTTTGCGAGCAAACCTTTTAGGCCATGGCAACAATAAAATCCAATTCAATAAATAGACTGCTGAGTCTTGAGGATAATATGTGTTTTGTGATGTCAACCATTAAGCTAGATTTCAAACTTATATGTTCTAAACATCAATGGAAAGTCTAACATTAATAACAATTGATTTCCTACTGATGGCTGTATTATCCAATTTTTAGTGGCATTATTCATCTTCAGTGATCTCGCTTTGTGGTTAGCTAGTGTGTCATTTTATTGATTCCCAAAACTATTATTCCATAACTATGTATTTTATTCAGCTTTTGCTATTTATATATTTTAGTCAAATCAGTAAGGGAGCAGGTTTTTGTTTTAAATAGTTAAACAATTAAAACACTACATATGCTACTCTGACACTTTGAATAAAAAATATAAAATGTTAAAAACAAAAAAATTTGCAAGATTTCTAACAAGGCTGCCACGAGATTCTAATCCCATTCACCAGGGTTTCGTGAGCATAGAAAAGTTGAGAATCCCTGATTTATACTAACTCAGAAGGTGTATATAAAGTAATTAATTAACATCTATTTAGGTGATCAGAGAGGAAGATAATTTGTACTATACCTTATTGTATTTGGGCTCCAACCTACCTTTTTTCGTTCCTGAAGTGTCCTGGATTATAAATGGTAGGCAACACTAACGGAGACAAACCGATCTCACATCGGGTCACGTCAAGTAACGTTTAATGCCTTTCAAGGGGAGTCACTGAGCACTAGATCAGCTCCAATATCATTTGGTTCGGTAGTAAGAATGACAACCTTCCATCTAAGCTTAATTCACACATTCCCAGAAAATATAAAGCAGAATCTGCCTCAGTGGTGCAACAATTCCCACGCTGTATGTTGGCCCATGATGCATTGCGATGATAACTTAAAACAGCTTATTATCAACATATTTTATTTTTTAGTGGATAAACATTATTTTAGATAATTCTCCCGAATGATGTTTTCAAATTATAACGCTGTGTCGTGGCACAATCCAATACATTAATACACACGCTTTACATTAACGGGTTATTTCAAATCTCTTCGTAACAGCCAACGAAGATGTCTACTTGCTTCTGGTTGTACGGCGCATGCGTTGTCAAATGCTCATACGCACTGATTTGAGATGGTTGGCTATGAAATTTGATTGGGTCTCCCGTGCCGAACATCTTAGGCAGAGCGTACGAAGTAGAGATGAGTTTAACCTTAGCGGAACAGCTCGCACCGATGAGGCGTACATATTGTGATTGGTTTAGAGCTCGTCACGTGACCACGTTTCCATTCTGCGCTGGTTTTTCCGGCAAACGTGTGAATCCATAGTACTGTGGCTTTTGCGCAAGCTTTGATCTTTTGCGCCCCGTATTATTAACCGTCCGGCCTGTTCGTAAATTATACGAGTGGGTTATCGGTGAGGAAGTATATCTCAATTATCATTAAGGGAGATAGAGAAGGTATTCATTAAAACTATCCTCATTACACTAAGCTTGGATCAAGACATCATCAAACCAGACAAGACAATACTAACAGCTTGAACCGCGTGCCCACCACTGAAGAGCCCATTAATGTTAATAGGTTTTAGCACAGAAACTTAAATTAGTATATTAGCTAGTTTATTACTAGTTTAGTTATAAACCAACACTTTATAAGGTCAATTGAAATTTCAATAATCAGTTTGCTATATGATCTATTAAACACATTTATATTTTATATAAGTTTTAAATTTAAACACAATGCTGCATAAACTCCAACCTTATTTGATTTTTCTCAAAAATGGTGCTACGCTTGAAGCGAGAGAGAAATCATTTATTATTTTAATACAATAGTTTAAATTGGCTTAGAACGCCAAGTCAAAGGTCCCGGGTTAAATTTCCATGTCCAGATGCCATTTTTATAACTTAAGTATAGTTTAAATATAGTTTTATATGTATATACCAAGACATGAGAAATCAACCCTGGACCCTTGACTTAGAGTGTCAATGTGCAACCACCGATCTATCCAGGCTCGTTTCGTTCTCGGGGTTAAAACAATGGCAGCGTATTCGTACCAAATTACCACTTCAATATTTTGTAACATAATAGTAGGCCTAATTTCACAGTATTATATTTTTTACCCTTGGAATGTCACTACCCATTCGGGATAGACACATTTTAACTAAGCTAAGGGCGTAGAGATAATGAAAGTAGTAAATAAATGAATTGCAAAAAAAAAAAGTGTGGACGTAGAGTGGGAAATAACTACTGGTAAATATCCTAAGTACATCAGACCAGGATTTGACCCCCAACCTCCCCATTCCCGTTAAGTCAAAACTTTATGTTTATTCCTCGTCTCAACAGCTGTGTGAAGTGTTAAATGGTCTCATTATTATGTCTATCTTTCCCAATAGTATTTCCCCGTCTCTGGATGTCAATATAAGCCGCAGTAATACGATTACAGTGTGTGTTATAATGGAAGATAATCCTGAGAGCTCGACAGCTACCAAACAACCCTCACTCTGTTTGCCGTCTGCTCTAATGAAACATAATATTCCCACAAAGGCAACATCACATTAATGTCCGGGACTAGAATCGGGATTTTCTCAGAAACTTTTCTGTGATGGAAACATTTAATGATAAAGGAGGGTAGTATGGTACATAAGTGTGTTTAAGGCTGCAGCCTACTTAAAGGTAAATATCCTCACGTTACGTTAGTTACCATAGGAATAACAGATTTAAGGTGTAAATTTAGGGAACGCTAGATAAGAGTAGTGTTTATACATTATTATTTTTAAATAAGGAAACTTATTTTTTCCCCCAAATAAATACTATATTGCTCCATTACAAACCAAGATTCTAGTGTTATTTACATGGTGACATAAAAGGTTGTTAAATCTCTGTCATGAGCATAAAAGCACTAGATGGATGTCTTTTTAAATCAAGAGAAAGAGTAGTCATTAAGGTCATTTGACAATTACAACTTTATTGCCCAATTTTAACAAGTGTGAAATTATAAGCTATAAATAGTGATTCAATGAATTCATATCATTACAGATCACGAGATATAAGGGATCGAACATACTATTTTATGCTTTTTGTGTACTATTGTTAGTTATTTAGTACAGT
This sequence comes from Timema douglasi, assembly GCA_901482245.1. Lineage (NCBI taxonomy): Eukaryota > Metazoa > Arthropoda > Insecta > Phasmatodea > Timematidae > Timema > Timema douglasi. Next base: position 79,568 of record CABEEJ010003193.1, read on the forward strand.
AGCCCTATGACTTCTTTGGTGCTGACTGACAGCTCACAGCTCACAGCTGATGGCTTTGAAAAGCAACCAGACCAAATTATGTATCCCTACGTCGAACCATATGATCTGTTAAAACATGTGTTTAGCAGCTGTCAGTCAGCACCAAAGAAGCCATGTGGCTGCTGTATATATGGCTGAAATTTAGTATAACTTGATAGTCATTTTATGTGTATACAACTGAATATTTAAAATAGTATTATTAATAAAAATTATAATAGGAAAATAAATAGTTAATTAGTCCACCTCATATGAATGTCTAGTTAAGATCAATTTCAATCCCATACATAATTACTTCACCTTAACAGTGCGATAAAAGTGTAAAATAGAAAGTTTGACACCTTATAGTTATAGCTAATGAACTGTAATAATTTGTAACTATTTATAGCTTATAATTATACATTTGTTTAAATGTCACAGTACAATTTTATTGTCAATTGACCTTAAATTCCAGGACACCATTGACAGATATTCAAGGACTGATGTCATCGCCATGTGAAGAAATTCAAATAATACGTTTCTACTGGAGAAATATTTTAGTTATTTTTGACAAAATAAAGTGTTTTGATTTAGAAATTTAAAAAACACTGCCCTTGACTTGCGTTTCCTAAACTCCAATCTTAAAAGCATTAAAACCAGCAAAACAATCCTCAATTATCTATATTTTTTGTTTTGATTTTTTTTACAAACATATGGGACACAACAGAAGAGTCTAATATTAAGATAATCTTATTTATTAAAATCCCCCATACCAGAACTGTCACACACTGGGAGTTCACCTCAACCTCCTTCGTTACTATCTCGCTTCACCAATGCTCTCGGAGATATATAATTAGCACACATGTATTAAATGTACTATACGTTATTTATTAATAAGGACTTAAGGTTAATAAAAGGTGCTGGCCTTAACTTCACCAAAATAATGACGACACTATTATTACTACTATTCTTATTAAATTGTAATTACATATTTAAGGCTATTAATGTTATAATATACTATAAACTACTATTATTAATTAGTCATCAGTATCTGTAATTATTTAGTTATTATTACTTATTTTGTTTTGTTATTAAACGTGCTTTTGTGGTACTTGTGTACTTTTCAGTGCTGGTCTGTCATAAGTCTCACGAATGTTGGCCAGCACTATAATAAATGAACTTGAAATTATCATTACTCGCTCCTGCAGCTGTCACAAAAGGCAATACCTCTTGATTATGTGTATAGTAGGTTGCCTATTCACCCACTCGCACGGCGTATTAACAAAGACGAACCGTCGTCTTTTCATGGCTCCTCTACAAAGAGTCACACCCTCTTAGTAGACGCGCATTCGTAAGACTACTAGCTAGCCACGTTTTTTTGTTTTGTTTTTTCTGCTTAAACAAGAAAGGTCTACAGTAAAATGTCGGGAGACGTTATTTCAATCAATATGATTGCATCATCCATGTCATTTTAAAGTTGAAAAATAAGAATAAAATATCATTGAATTAGGTTAAATAAATGCAATAGACTAGGGGAGATCAGTGTTAAATCCCGGTTGGGTCCACATAGGTTTTTTTCATAATTATTTTACACTTTCCATCAAAGAAAATGTTGGTAAAGTTCATATAAATTAAAACCTTGCTAATCTCTAAGACATTACTTAATTTAGTACTGCACATAGGCATATAACCCGAACGGATAGTAAAACAAGGTGCCAAAAAAATTAAATAAATAAAATTAAATAATGAATATACCAGTGGATCGTTGCTGCGTTGGCTGTAAGTTATCGTGATATACTCAAAGATTTTTACATTTGGTACACCATGGCCCTCCTTACGCGGATCCCTGGTGAAGAGGGTGTCATGGGGGGTTGACTTCACCTTCAATGACTTGGGTCCAAGTCCAGGCCTAGATAAGTTTGGGTCTGACATCAAGTTTTATGCAAGGATGAACTTATATGAGTTCAGGCTAGAGGAAAATTCTTATTTAGCCCGATCCTTGATTCAATATATGACTTCCCAAGTTCTACAATTTCCACCCTTATGGAACTATATATAGATGGTTAAATAATTAATAGGGCCTACTGTTGTTAAAAAAAACTATCAAATTATTTTACTTTATATCTTCACGGAATATTTGTTAGCCTAGACCAAATAACTATTTTATGTATTTGAAACATTAATGATCGCATATTTAACTCGTTATATGGTATTCTAAAAATTGTTATATTTTATTAAGGGGCATAGTTAATATTAAGGAAAAATTTAATTATGATAAAGTTTGTAGTTTTACTCATATAATTTGCTTCAAAAACAGGCAGGACATTAGATAGTAGAGGAAGCAAGGGTGAGGTAATGAAGATGAAAAAGAAAAGACTTACAAGTAGAAATATGAACATTAATTATCTAGGGAAAAGACCGTAAGAGAGACAAAGAAAGCGATAGAAGATGCAGATAACAGCAAGTGTGCGATTGAGAGACGGATGGAAGAAAATAAAGGAAGGAGAATGTTGGAAGGAAAGAGGAAGATCGAGGCAGTTTACTAAACTAACCCGGCCAAAGGCTGGAAACAGTTGATGGAGATGATGATGATGATGATGTGATACAGCAAACAGTCTAATATAGTGTAGACGAATATGTTAAAGGTTAATACAGTTTTTATATAACTAATATTATCTAGAGAAACTGATACAAATTGTTATAGTTAAACTGGTGAAATATAACCTACTATGAAATTTATACAAGTTTATAAGGAAGAATTTATTTGTGATAAAATATTAAAGAACAAGTAAAAATATATTCTTCAAAATGTTGAACAAGAAGAATTATTAATGTTATATTAAAAAACAAAATATACAATTTGATGGTATAACACGATTAACGTTGTAATATTAAAATATACATTGAATTGAACATTATTTTAAGAACATAAAATTACAATGCTATTTGAACTATATTAATAAATGTAACATTATTGATAAATATTGTCTATAAAAATACACGTAATAAAAATACGTATAGTCATATACTTACTGATAAAAAGTCATTATCACTTTGATTTATTATATAAGATGCTATATTATTATATTATATTTTATATTCACCTGTGTCGGTAATTTATGCACTGTCATTAGGAAACAAGGAAACATGTTTATATCCAAGTTAGCATAAAAATAAGGCTAAGAATAAAAATATTACATGTCAAACATTCTAGCCTTAATAATTAATAGGTTCATCACAAGGGTGCTTAACCCAAGATATGAGACTGATGTTTTATAGAAAATACCCCTTCATTAGCGTGGAGAGAGGATGGTAAAATTGCATTGGGAAGCCACCGACAATGCACGTGACCAGAATTGTAATCCCCAATATCACAATTATCTGTATTCAGGTGAGGCGCGAAACTAACGCCATAGACTACTAGGTTATTGTTGTAGATAGGATGCCATTTATTTAAAGTCAATTACTTTAGAATTCTTAGTAGTTATGACTTTCATAATAATAACTAATATTACTATTCGTGGTGCGGATGTCATGGTTCGAATTTTTGTAGGATGCTCTAAAGGTGTTTTTCCTCAACAATTTCCCACTCTCCCTCCACTCAAATGCTAATATATATTCTTTAAGTTCGACTTTAATCATATATACTTCATTAATGTAATTATGTGTCTAGTCTGGATGGGTATCTAGACAAGTTGCAAAATTAAAAAGAAAGTATTTTCATCAGGTTCAGTCCATAATATATCTGCTGTAGTATTTTAATCTACTAATCGACTAATGAAATTGTTTCGTTACTTTTGTTTATCTGGTTCTTAAATGTTATACTTAAACGTAAAGTAAAATACTTGAAAACTTTTCACTTATAATTTTTCTTTCTACACACAACAACATACTAGCTTAATTTTAACAGGATTTTATATTTAACGCTAAACGTCAAATTTACTCATAAAGCAAAATAAACAAAAACCATCAAATAAAAAGTAAACAGATAAAAAAAGATTAGCAAAGAAAGCACTAAAGTGCTAAAACAGGAAAAATACAGTAAAACTAAATGCTATAGCTTCCTTAAAAGTTGTAAAATTACTTGTTGACTTTATCTTTCTCATTCTTCTAGAGACAAAAAACAAAACAATAAGTCCTTATATTTCAAATTAGTGAATCGCTGGTGGAAAAATAGGAAAGAGTTTTATTACTATCGTTATTCTTTTTCGACGTTTTTACAATAATTGTAATAGAATTTGAAGTATCTTCTCACGAATATTCTATTGGGACGGCCGTTTTGTTTTTTAATATTTTTGTAAGTAGAATTTTCCAATTTGCCCTCGAGAATCTGACTATTACTGTGTTCTCTCGTGCTTCTAGTAATCCTAAAAAAATTATCACTAACTCCTAAAAACTCAGCCCTCTAAGTCGTTGTAAAAGCAGTGTTAATTCTAGAATTTCAGAATTTTATTTTTACCATAAAGGAATAATAAATTTAGAGAGTTATTTGAGGAAAACCATATAATTAATTAAAATAGGTTTATTTATTGTGAACTGTTTGTGAAAAATAATAATTATTACTGGATTATTTTTTCTCTTGTTTTCCTCATTACTATAATTTAGCTACTAAGCAATTGGTTTATTGTAATCACTTGTATATAAACATGATGTATTATTTTTAGATTTGCAAACCTTACGTTCTGCTGTATCTTCAGTGCTAGCCTGTTGGAGGCCTCAACTGATGAATAGCACTTGAATAAATAGCAATGAAAACTAAATGAAATTATTTGTATGATCAGGAAGTAAATTTTCTTTGGTAAAATCTAGATATCTTACAATAATAAAAGTGCATGGATTAAATGACAATATGTTGACAATATGCCACATACTCTCCCTTTACACTTAAAGTTATGAATGGGTCTTACCTTATTTGATTACGCTATGGATTAGCTTAAAATATAAGGCCATAATAATGTTTGTCAAGGTAAGAACTACCTTTCATTGTGAACGGAATGCTCATCTATAGAAAAGTTGTGGGTTATGCTTTAATCAACAATTTATAAAGATTTAAGATAAAGAGTATTGTTAAAATGAGGGGAATATTATTTGAATAGAAAATGTAAAAAACTAAAAGTAGCATGGCTCAGGCAATAATTCTGCAAAGCGCTATTCCTTGTAACCATGAAAGCCCGGATTTTTTTTAAATGTCATCCTTATTTTGGTGCATCATATCCAATTCTCATTTCTAACATAAAGAATTTTCGTGATCCATTGTTTGTATAAATTAGCGTTTATTTTGTATATACATTTTTAGCCATTTTAGATTAGTATTATATTTTTTATTCCTTGGCGTGACTGTTTGGTCAATTTAAGGCATATATGCTAAGAAAATATTAATAATATAGAAGTTTTTTAAATACATAAATACTCCAATAAAATATTTTGTCCCTCACATTTGTCGAAATTTGAAGATAATAGGTGATTCGAATGAATTGACGTCCTCTTTATTTTCATGGCTGGAAAATGACACCTTCCTTGTAAGTATCTGCTACTAAGCTGGAAAGGTGGTGATGGTGGTGGTGGTGGTGGTGGTGGTGGTGGTGGTATGGAGCGCAATTTTCTATGGAGTAAGATTTTGTGAATCAATTGTAGATTTTACCAGAATGCATGTTTAGTCCTTCATTACACTCATGTTTTACTTATACTTTTAAAGTACAAGTTTGGTTTAATTCTTGTGCATTCATGGCAAATTTTCTTTCATATGTTGTGTAGTTTGTTTCAACGAGAGTCTTATTTTTTTATTTGAGGTATTTAACGTGCACTTTATGAACCAATTGACTATATCAGCATACGAAAATTTCTATGAGTGAGAGTGAAAGGACCTACCAGTTTTGTAGGTAAAGATATTTATCATCACATGGTTTTCACGATTCTTTTACACGTCACAATCAACGAAGGACCGACTTCTTTACTTCACTTCCGGAGGAACTGTGGTAAGGAATTTTATTGCTCAGGAAAAATCCATTGACGCCGGCCAGGTTTGAGGTGAGCGCTTTATCCCAAGACCACCTAGGTTGACTTTGGATATAAGGATTATTTCTTTCTCTCTGAAGAGGAACCGTGTCATATATACATACTTACATACATACATATATGCATACATACAAACAGACATACATACATACATACATTCATACATACACACATACATACATACAAACATACACACATAATTACATACATACATATATACATACATATATATGTAGATATATACATACATATATATGTGCATATATAAATACATATATATGTACATAAATAAATATATGCATGCATATATATACATACATACAGACATACATATATATTCATACATATACACATATATACATACATACATATATACATACATACATATATGCATACATACATACATACAGACAGACATATATACATATATGTACATATATACATACATATATGTACATATATACATACATATATACATACATATATGTACATATATACATACATATATGTACATATATACATACATATATTCATACATATATATATATATAGGTATACTTTATAACATAAATACAGATTAACTAACATTAGTTTATAGCCCGAACGTATAGTTAGACGCGGTGATAAAAAAAAGTAGTTTATCGAAATTAATTATCAAATATATTTTTTACGTGCGTTTTATTTATTATTCAGATTCCTTGCAACTCACACAATACAAAAAGAGGAAATATTATGGAACTAAACCTGATACCAAATATTATATTAAATATCTTTACAGCACCTGGACTCCACCCAGGCTCACACTATAGTTGTGATGAGCCATTTGAACTGCGATACTGAACGAGGTGTGGATGTGAATTATTTAGGAATCGCGCCATCGTTTGTCTATAAAACATTTTGAAAACCACACAGAGCTACACCCCTCTTCTCCCCTTCACTACAGTGCAGCTGTTAAGAATCCAACCTCGTCCTGCGGGCTAAAATGTCATTAAGGGTAGTCCCTCTCCTTTGAGAAATTATAAAAATAATTTATTGAACCTACATTAATACATGTTACTATATTTTTAGTGTTATTAGGTGACCTGGTTGTCTAGGGGTAAGGTGTCGGACTTCTGTGCTGCGGGTCCGGGGATCAATACTCAGTCCCGGCACAGATTTATCTGATTGCCAAGCCCATCCTTCACCTCTGACAAGAAGTTTATTAATCACAATTTGTGAATGTATAGAATGCCAAGCCTCAACCGTGGTTCGGATTCCACGTTAAACTGTAGGTCCTCCATTTAATATCACATTCACCCTACCATTACACATTAGCGTTAAGTGCGTATAGCCCGAACGGTTAGTAAGACGCGGGGATAATAATAATAATCATAATAATAATAATAATAATCATAATAATAATAATAATCATAATAATTTCAATTCAATTTCAATTTCCTTTATTATAATAATAATAATAATAAATAGTGTTATTGATCCGCTTAGGTGTTCAATGGTCAAAGGCGTCATTCCCTTAATATACTGAATTTCATATTATAGAAAGAACGGTGTTCGGATCCTGCTCGAGTTTGCTTAGGCCATTTTTTCCTAAATATTTCCACTTTCCCTCTATGTAAGTACGAGTACACTTCCTTTGAATCAAACCCTCCACATCAATAGCCTATTTAGCACAATTAGTAAATGTGTGCATAGTCTGAAAAGCGATTAGATAGAAAAAAGTTTTATAGATATTGGAGATATATACCAAAAGGTGAAGCTGCAGATAAAATGACTTGATGTATGAATACGTGAAAGTAGATCTAATGACATTTATAGTTGTCAAAGACCTTCCTATGAAAGTGAGACTGTATTAAGCAATCTTGGCGCCCACAACACACACAATGTTCAGGCAGGTTGTAACTCCCCCCACCTCCCAACAAACAAGCGACGCAAGCAAAGCTGAAGTGTTTCCAGTGCGAGCAGTCCAAACGCGCAGGGACGCGAAAGACCAGCTGACGACGCCTTGATCGATTAGTTCAGGTCTATCCCCGCCAGTGACGCTGGCAAGCCGCTTTTAGTGAGAAATCAATGTCCGCACAACGAATGGTTCAACCTCGTTCAGCCTTCACCTCTCACGACAGTTTGTCCAGATGAGTGGATACTAACTTGTGTTGCTTTATTAATCAAGTCCTGTCCCCGTGGCTTAGACCGAGTTCACGATGGGAACATTTAGTGTTAAGGTTATTTCATGGTACATTTCGTTCACCCTGAAAGCCAGTAAACACACCTTGAATTTTTCTACTATGGTGTAGTTGGTAAGATAGGTTAATAATCTAATCTGTCAAGGTAGGGATGCTATATTTCAGGGTAGAACATGTGACATTTGTTTAAATTTATTTTCTGTGTATGTGTGGGTGTGTGTGCGCGTGTGTGTATATGTACTACTCCTTAACACCAATAATGACCATTCTGGTCTAAAGATCCACACGACCACTCTTGAAGACTTTAAAGGATTACAAGCCCTTCTTAAAAAATCGAGACAGGAATACCACACCTATACTCTGCCACGCGACAAACCCCTCAAGGTTGTAATTAAGGGACTACCACCAAACAT
>CABEEJ010003194.1:13135-24890 GCA_901482245.1 Timema douglasi
CCCCCCCCCCCCCTACAACAATCTGTTTGTGTCTCGGGCTATGGTCATGTGTGATATTCAAAACACCTTGTCCTCGATTGAGGAATTTCCCAGCATTCCGTGCCGTCCGTTCTACAGCTCCTCTCAGTTCTCCTCGCTCAAACTTCATGACGTCAGTCACAAGCGAGCTACACCGACCGAGCGGCCGCCGCATGTTGCTGAAGAGACAACATTTGCGGAAAGAGGGTGTCGTGTGATCAGCACAATGAGCCCACCCGGTCGTTGTACTCACAAGGTTGAGTTTGACTCCATTCCAGACCCAATGCTTCACAGAAATATTGTGGAACCGCCGGGGAATTAACCCGGGACTTGTGGATCTGTAACCAGCAGCAAGTCCTGTTAGTTCATGTGTGGACACTATGCAGTCCACATGCAGTTGCTCAGCGCATTCGTTTACGAGCGTTGTTTTGTTTTGGGACATTTGCTAGAAACGTTGTTTTTGTTTTGGGACATTTGTTAGAAACATTGTTTTTGTTTTGGAACCTTTTCTAGAAACATTGTTTGCGGACATTGCTTTTGTTTTGGGACATTTGCTAGAAACGTTGTTTTTGTTTTGGGACATTTGCTAGAAACATTGTTTTTGTTTTGGGACATTTGCTAGAAACATTGTTTTTGTTTTGGGACATTTGCTAGAAACATTGTTTGCGGACATTGCTTTTGTTTTGGGACATTTTCTAGAAACATTGTTTGCGGACATGGCTTTTGTTTTGGGACATTTGCTAGAAACGTTGTTTGCGGACATGGCTTTTGTTTTGGGACAGTTGCTAGAAACATTGCTTTTGTTTTGGGACATTTGCTAGATACATTGTTTGCGGACATGGCTTTTGTTTTGGGACCTTTGATAGAAACATTGTTTGCGGATGCGGACATTGTTTGTAAGTGCGGGCAAGGCCTCATCCCCCCCTATAACCGCCCCCACCCCCTCGCCAGCCTATATATACACGGGTGATGTGTCTGCACTTAATTCAGCAGAGAAACTTAAAAAAGTCCCCTTTTCATAGAAATAATCTTATCCTACAGTTAAAAGAGCTACCAGCTATAATTTCACGTATTCATACGTCAGGCTATTCACTTTGTAGTTGTCACTTTTGATAGAAATTATCCATATCGTTTAAAAAATATAAATATTTTGTAAGTATTGACAAAAAAAGTGTGTGTTTATATTTATTTAATTTATAAATATTCCTATCAAATATATATATATATATATATATAATGCATTTATTTAAAACCACTTGCTTGGTTATTTTTTTACCCGCCTCGGTGGCGTAGTTGGCTAACGCGCTTGTCGTGTTGAAGCTCGACTGCTGAGGACGGGGAGATCGAGGTTCGAATCTCGGTCGGGTGAACTGAGGGTGGTTTTTCCTAAATGGTTTACCACTCTCCCTCCACGCAAATGCGGGTTCACTTCCTCCAATTCAACCTTCCCAATTCCTAATCCATTAGCGTAATTATTACTTGAGCGTATAATCCGAACGGGTAGTAAGACGCGGTGCTAAATATTATTATTAATTTAGTTTTTTTCACTGTTCAATTTTGATAATGTAAGACTCCCGAGTATTTCTTCATCGCCCGCGTCTGTAGTTGCATCCATAGCTTACCTTGCATGGTTCCGCTATGGCGTTGACTGCTACCGTTCACGGGAAACGGAGAGTACTGTACATTACTGAAAACTATGACCTTCAAATTACGCGCAAGTTTTCATGATTACTTCTTATTTTATCAATAGCTGAGCTTACACACGGTAATAGTCAACTTGTACTGAATTAAGTACGGAAACATTGGTTGTGTTTAGGTGTTTATTAGTGTAGAAATGAGAAGGTTAGTCTTCTTATTTGATTGGAAAGAGTATAGGAAAACCACAGTATATATCGCAGGTAGGAACCTGCCCTAGATTTCTTCCATCCGGCGACAAAGCGCAATGCTCGTCCAGCACAAAAATTGTAATTGAAGAAAATGGGATGGGATGGTAACAAAACAAATGTTATCTTTTCCTTAACATGAGCCATGACCGGTTAGAAGCTGAAATAATATTATTACATCCAACCGTGATGTAAATTTCAGATTATAGTTTTAATATATTCAAAATTAGATTATATTTTAATCTTGTTATTTGTCGATGGGTTTGCAAGGTATTGCACTGCACTTCCGTCCTGCCCTTTCCCGGACAGGCCGGAGTCCTCTTTGGAAGAAAACAATGGCAAGGAGGGCAGAGGAGGGGTGCAGGAAGTTCTAGATCTTTTAGATGCGTCTTCAAGGGTCTCTTCCCCCCTCCCCCTCTTCAAGGAGACTTGGCTCAGCTAACATGTACAGTAGTCCCGTGGCTTCTTTGGTGCTGACTGACAGCCCACAGCTGACTTGACAGTCAACAATTAGGTATATACCTAGATTTTGACCGTCAGAAGTGACAGCTGCTAAACACTTGTTTTTGCAGATCATATAGTTCGGCTTAGGGATACATAATTTGGTCTGGTAACTTTTCAAAGCCGTCAGTCAGCACCAAAGAAGCCATGGGTCTACTGTAGTGTGCAGCCCACTTAGGACACGTTGATATGACGTTGATAAAATTACTCCTTGAACCGGAGAAGACTCGGTAATGTGACAAGGTCATTCCTTCATGTGTGGTACCAGCTCGCGCGACCCATTTATTCATATTTAAAAATGAAGGACTTAAATGCGTTTTAAATAAAAGGATTACTAACATTTTCAGAGCATATTTTAATTACACGATAAATAACCCAACACCGACCGGAAAATGAATACACTAGAGTCGCGATTATCCGGCCTAAAGGGGCGGCATTCTGGGCCGGATAATATTCAGTATAGGTTTGCCCATTTTATTTTCAAATTTCAAAGGACATTTAACTTTGTTTTAATAGAATCTGCCCATTTTTTTTTTATTGCGATATGAAACAGGAATAGGCCTACAGTAATTATTGTGTGTGGGGTGGCGCTGACAGTAAACATTAAACGAGAAATAATTTCGTTAAATCTTTAATATATATAGAACTTTATTTTGGAAATGTAACATCGGCTACAAAGCAAGAACAACAAGGGAAAATAAAGCGTTAAATGGGTTACATTAAAAATTCAGTAAATGTTTTATAGTGGATATGTATGTACCGGGTTGATTGTTTTAAAGTGCACTTGTCAATACCGAGAACTGGACCGGATAATGCAGAGAGCCGGAAAATACAGTTTTATGTGTGGAATGCCAGGCCTCCACCGTGGTTCGGATCCCACGTTAAACTGTAGGTCCTTCATTTCATCTCACAATCACCCTACCATTACACATTAGCGTAAGTGCGTATAACCCGAACGGGTAGTAAGACGCGGTGCTAATAATAATAATAATAATAATAATAATACAGACTGCCTGATAATCGCGAGTCTAGTGTACTACAAAAATAAAAAAGTAGGTTCCTATATAAAACAATAAGAAAGGCTATATATATATATTTTTTTACAGAAATTTGCAAACTTTTATTTGCAGCCATGATGTGACTGTCGGCCTTTAAATCTTGTGACAAAGTGAAGTTACTTTCATAAATCCCGTAGAAAAAAAATAGTACCTACTAGGAACACAAACCTCCCGTGGCCTATTTTATTAAAATAAGTCAAGTTTCCAAATGCAGTATTTCTACAACGTTCAAACAAGGAAGTGTAGGATTTCCTCAGGGTTCGACCAGACTAACAAGCGAACGAGCGAGCGAGTGAGCACGTGACTAGCAGATAGCTCTCGATAGTTGTTGACGAGGAGGCAAAGGTTCGAATCTTGGTTCAGTGAACTGAGGGTGGTTTAGTGACAAGTGATTTATTGTTGTTGTTTTCTCATCCTCTCTCCACGCTAATGGTGATTCTTATTTGTCAAGGCCTACTTTGATTATAATACTGGAAGTATTTTATATCACTTTTACACACACACACACACACACACACACACATATATATATATATATATATATATATATATATATATATATATAGTTTACGAGCTTACCAATTAAATTAGACCGTTAGTAGCAAGTGTGTTAAATCTATCGATAGTAATAAAAATGTCAAAATGACAAGTTTTCCTACCACTCAATGGACCAACATTCAATAATATTGCCTAGCGCCTGTAAACTAGACTGTACCGGCTCGAGCGCTCGCTCGCCCAGTCTGGCCACCTCTCATTACAACCAATGTGTTCTATTTTATATATTAGTCGCTCGCTCCAGTCTGGCCACCTCTCATTACAACCAATGTGTTCTATTTTATATATTAGTCGCTCGCTCCAGTCTGGTCGTACCCTCATATGTTGGTTTATCATAAGGTCCACGGGCGGTACAAAATCGGCGAGTGTAGCACGCGTGTCCTGAGGCGCTACTCTAGCAATATACTGGCCTGATGAAGACGGGGAAATAAGGGTTCGAATCCCGTTCGAGTCTACTGAAGATGGTATTTCCTAAATTGTGTTTACACTCTCATATAACGCAAAGGCCGGTATATTACTGAAGAGGTGGTGTAGTAAGACTACAGTAGCCTCGTGGCTTCTTTGGTGCTGATTGACAGCTCACAGCTGACTTCTGACAGTCAACATTTAGGTGCATACCTAAATTTTGACTGTCAGAAGTGACAGCCGCTAAACACGTGTGTTTGCAGATCATATGGTTCAGTGTAGGGATACATAATTTGGTCTGGTAACTTTTCAAAGCTGTCAGTCAGCACCAAAGAAGCCGTGGGGCTACTGTAGGTAGCGATAATAATATACGGTGCTCAGAAAAAAGTTCCTGTTTCCATTATCATTGTCGCCGTAAAGTGCTGCTACCTGCAGTGAGATAATAGAAACACCCCAGAATATATTTTCACCCCTGTCTCCTGCTACATCTTCGACCCTGCCGGCATTACCGCCTTACCGACCCGCTCACGAATTGAATAAAGATATTTATAAAAAAATAAAAATAAACTGTTATCCTCAGAGCGCTCTAGGAGTCGTCTATTCAACTATTTACCAACCCTCTGTACTGGGAAACGGAAGGGTTGCATAACGCACAGGCAAAATAATTAAGGTTTCCCTAAAGATTGAAGTTATGGATCCCATGTCGATATGATATCAAGTGGTTTGGTTTAATTCATTTACTATTTTTTAAAAGGAATACAGCCTTCAATTTTAAAATGTTCAATATTACCTAATAATAAGAGGAGGACCTTTTCTAAACAGGTAGATAATACCAGCATACAACTTACAAACTAACTTATTCTAAGAAAGTATCCCTAGATATTTATTACGACTTACAAACTAACATAAACTTTAAGAGTATTTCTAAAAGTATACCGCAGTCCTAGGTGTTTTTATTTCTTAGAACCGCGTCTTACTACCCGTTAGGGTTTTGCACGTATGTACTAATTACACTAGTGGTTTTAAGAGTCAAGAAGGTTAGGCTTATATTTAGAGGAAGCGTACCCGCATTTACAGAACGAGAGATTGAGAAATTATTTAGTAAATTCCATCCTTTGTACACCTGACTGAGATACGGGCCTCGATCTCCCCATAATCAGCAGTTTAGTTTCTAGACGAGAGTAGCGCGTTAGACCAGGGGTGTCCAACCTTTTTACGTCCAAGGGGCAAAGTTTCTGTCTCTTGTGTTCTCACAACACTGTATCCACAATATTAGGATTGAATAAATATTAAAATATTCGTATTAGCTCATTCTTATACACTTATACTCACACTTGGGATTAGGATTTCTCGTGAAGTTTTGAATCTTCAAAACCACTCAAAACAATCCTCAATCATCCCAAAATGTTCTGTTGGGACGTGTTAAAAACAACTTTATTTGTTTGAGGAAGACCAGATCTACGTTTATAACTATTTACACTCAACTCTATTTATAATGAACCTCTACGGACTGAGATGTTTTGTTCAATATGTTTGAAGTTCACTAAAATGGATTTTTTTTTAAAATCTGAAAGTAGTTCTTTATTCGTTTGTTCTTTATTTAAATCTATTAATTAATCTCTTAAAAAATCATTTATATGCTGTTGTTTACTGTATACTGTTTTAGTTAATATTTTTTTCCAGATCCTTCTCTAGAGTTTGTGCTTTTTCCACAATATCCATGCGTTCATAAAACGAAACTGAGTAGAAAAGTGTATATTTTTTAGTTTCATAAGCCTCTCGAAGAAAAGAATTAGTGAAAATAATTACTAGATGTCCACAGACTGTAATTCACTGTCCTGTAACTTCTGCCGTATTAATACAACTCAGAAGACTGTCATTCACTGTCCTGTAACTTTTGTCGTATCGATACAACTCAGAAGACTGTAATTCACTGTCCTGTAACTCCTGTCGTATCGATACAACTCAGAAGACTGTAATTCACTGTCCTGTAACTCCTGTCGTATTAATACAACTCAGAAGACTGTAATTCACTGTCCTGTAACTCCTGTCGTATTAATACTACTCAGAAGACTGTAATTCACTGTCCTGTAACTCCTGTCGTATCGATACAACTCAGAAGAATGTCTTCCTTTACTTGCCGCAGAAAACGGTATCCACATTCCGTACGTTCAATCAAGCTCTGCGCTACCTAAATAAGATATCGGCCAGAGAATCGGTGTCTTCAGGTTTAAACAACCAAAAAGTTATGTTTTTAAAGAATTATCATGTTAGATTGACATGTATTACTGAAAGTTTCAATTTTTCTGCTCACTAAAATCAGAGTTGACTGTAATTTGATATCAGAACTGATACATTTCGCGGGGAAAAACCTTTAAAATAAGCCAATTTCGCATTTTATTACTTTAAAAACTTAAAAGTGTAAGGTTTTTAATCCTGTAAATATATTGTTGATCGATATTTTACCGTTACATTTAAATGAACCATATTTTACACCACTTCTTAAATCACGCGGGATTTTTGGACGTCTGCAACGCGTAACGGACCCCTTAATTAAGCAGTTTCCCCTGAAATGAAATGTGTGTGTGTGTGAAAACATTGGAGCGATGTTGTTTAAAAAACCGCTGGTGATATTGTTTGGTAAGTATAAAATATTGTGTTAAGTTCAAACGGTCTAGTTACACAAATTTAAATTATTTAAATATATAGAGGATAGTATAGTAGCCCCATGGCTTCTTTGGTGCTGACTGACAGATAAAAGCTTTGAAAAGTTACCAGACAAAATTATGTATCCCTACGCCAAACCATATGATCTGCACACACATGTGTTTAGCAGCTGTCACTTCTGACGGTCAAAATTTAGGTATTATACCTATATGTTGACTGTCAGAAGTCAGCTGTGAGCTGTCAGTCAGCACCAAAGAAGCCATTGGGCTACTGTAATTCAACACATTTTGTTTTGGCCATCGCCAAGTTAATTCCCTGCCCGACTATCTCCTCTCCGGGAGACTTTAAATCCCCCCTGTCTCCTCCCTCTATCAGAACAAGTACCATAACTCGCAGTAAGGTCAGTCAGTGAGGTATTATTTGATAGTAGTGAGCTATTATAATAACATAAGATGCTTTCATTTAAATGTTGGTTAAAATATTACATCTAGATAAGGGAATCGAACCCCGGACTCGTATTCAGGTGTAAGGTTCTCAAATAAATATAAATTATTGCCAATGAATGTCCAAATTCTCACAAAATTAATTATTTTAACCCAATAAGCTGCTTTGTTTGGAGTAGGACTGTTGAGTAAAGGTTAGATAACGCAACTATATTATTTTCTTAAAATGTGCTCCCCCCCCGATATTTCAGGAGCATTATGGAGCTGTAATTTTGAGATAAGCTTCGACCAAAGCAAAATATTGCAATGTATTGGATGCAGAAGAAGGCTGTCTTCTATTAAGCCAGATATTAAAGAGGTTTTCTAAATGTTTGAAAAGAATACCACTATTTCCACTGAAAGAATTTTTTTGGAAGAATTAAAACAAATGTCATGTTTAAAAATAATAATGGTTTATTTATTTATCAAGTTATTTATGATTAAAATTAAATTAGTTAATAATTTTATATCTAGCAAATGCAGTGACCATGTATAGATACAATCTTTTTGGGATTCCGCTATTTTTTTTAGAGGCGTTAAGGGCTCAAATTATAAAAACTGTTTCTCGCCCGGAATGTGTTATATTATTATTATTATTATTATTATTATTAGCACCGCGTCTTACTACCCGTTCGGGTTATACGCACTTACGCTAATGTGTAATGGTAGGGTGATTGTGAGATGAAATGGAGGACCTACAGTTTAACGTGGAATCCGAACCACGGTGGAGACNTGGCATTCCTCACATTCACAAGATGTCTTGTCAGAGGTGAAGGAAGGGTTTGGTAATCAGATAAATCTGTGCCGGGACCGAGGAAATGTGTTATACAATATTATCGAAGAGCCTTTCAGAGTGGCACCAATGAAAATACAATTAGGAGAATCTGAGGGGGAAAAAAAGACAAAAAATAGTGTTTTTTAGCCACCATATTCAAACAAAATGGCGTAAGTAAATTTGAATCGGTCTGAGTTAAGGTACGAGTGTAGGGAACGCGGGAAAGAAAAGAAAATTTATGCAGTTTTTATAGCAACACTTTTTTTTTGGTCAAAATAAACCAAATGATACAACAACAGAAACCTAGAGTTTATTATTCTTCACACGGTGATATCAACAGTTGTTGAATATCTGTCATGGGGATAGAAATATTTGATGAGAAACTTTGTAAATGAAGAGAAAAAGTTGTCATCAAATTCCAGGACACCCTCGACAGATATTCAACAACTGTTGGGTGTGATTAGAATTAAACTCTAATGCTTCTTCTTGAGTAATATTTAATTTAATTTGTCCAATAACAGTTTTGATATAAAGACTGCAAAAATACTGGCCTTAGATCCCATCTTAACCGAATGCCCTGGCTGTGTTCATACGAGATACATCGCATCCTTTCTAAACTCTACTTTCTCCATCCACACCCCATAATATGCGGGTAGCCCGCGGACGAAATAGCGATTACTCTAAAAACCCACCAGGTGGTGACGTAGCCGCTAAGGAATAGCTTTAGATGAAATAAGGAACTTTAATATTGTGGTGTTCTGTGAGATTTATAACACTATTTTAGGTTGAAAAAGCCCTACGTTGGGGTTCAAATTCTCAACAGCTACAGATTTAAAAAAATAAAAAGGAAATAGTGGTTTACAATCCAATTCACAGACAATTATTTTCCAGGTATGTATTTATTTTAAATTAGTTCTCCCTTCGCGTCACTTCGAGGCACTAAAGATGCCCTCTGGCACTAATAGTAAGAACACAGCTTCACATAGGAGTGAGGTAAAGTCGAGGCACTAAAGATGCCCTCTGGCACTAATAGTAAGAACAAAGCTTCACATAGGAGGGAGGAAGGTCTAGGCACTAAAGATGCCCTCTGGCACTATTAGTAAGAACACAGCTTCACTGGAGTGAAGTAAAGTCGAGGCACTAAAGATGCCCTCTGGCACTAATAGTAAGAACACAGCTTCACATAGGAGTGAGGGAGGTCGAGGCACTAAAGATGCCCTCTGGCACTAATAGTAAGAACACAGCTTCACATAGGAGTGATGGAGGTCGAGGCACTAAAGATGCCCTCTGGCACTATTAGTAAGAGCACAGCTTCACTGGAGTGAGGTAAAGTCGAGGCACTAAAGATGCCCTCTGGCACTATTAGTAAGAACAAAGCTTCACGCAGAAGCGTGGGAGGTCCACGGTTTAGCACTCTCGGTGATGGCAGCCCAACTTGCTGTCAAACTTACCGGCAGTCTATCGGAGCATCGAGACGCCGAGCGTCGAGACGCCAAATGCTGACGCTTCACGCACGATCCGGCCCAGTGTATGGGGCCTGAAAACACTATTTCTAAGACACAGATACCCCTAAAGTTAGACGAACCGCCACGCTAATTAAAGTTCACATAGTTAACGAAACTACCCGAGAAGGTAAGATAGATAGGCAACCCGCTCAATACGTACAACATGAGGCTTGTTTAGGAAGTAATATTTGAGGCACGAACGAAGAGGGGAGCTTTGAGGAAATGCATCCGCATTCTTGCTCGGAGAAGGGTTTGTTGGAAGAGGTTGAGGAGGGATGATACCACAAATGAAGAACCATCAGCAATCCACCCATTCGGGATGCAAACCCTGAAATCAACATCAACGTTGCCCGAGCACAGTACGAGTGTTAGCAATGACTTTATTTATTTAAGGAAGGCTGTATCTATTTTTATAGCGGTGACCTGGCGGTCTAGGGGTAAGGTGTCAGACTTCTATGCTGGCGGCCGGGGTTCAATCCTCGGTCCCAGCACAGATTTATCTGATTACCAAACCCTTCCTTCACCTCTGACAAGACATCTTGTGAATGTGGGGAATGCCAGGCCTCCACCGTGGTTCGGATCCCACGTTAAACTGTAGGTCCTCCATTTCATCTCACAATCACCCTACCATTACACATTAGCGTAAGTGCGTATAACCCGAACGGGTATTAAGACGCGGTGCTAATAATAATAATAATAATAATAATAATAATAATAATATTTTTATAGCAGTTTTCTTTGATTTCAGAAATTAAATATTTTCCGTGAAACGTCCTTGAAAATGAGCTGATTTTGCTTTTTAAAAATTTTAAAAAAGAATCATAACTGTGGAAAGGTGTACAGCAAAGAAGAGTTAACATGATAGGCCATGTGCTGAGACAAGATAGTTCGACGAAGATGGAGATATGGAAGGAAGAAATTAAAAAGAAACCAAGACTGGAGTACATGAATCTGATGGAGGACGATGTTGGCAGAAGGAAATACAAAGATATATATTTAATCACACCCTATCCCTATCTTGACCTAGTTCTGTCCAGTCCCCCTCATTATACCGTATCTCTAACATCAGCTAGTTCTATCCAGTCCACCTCACTACACCCTATCTCTTCCAGTATCCTCCCATAGGTCTTCCCATTGGGTTTTCCAGTCCTGAACAAGGTTCTATAATATTCAATTCGCGCTGAATGTCCTGCCCACATTAATCTGCGAGATTTGATTGTGATGGGTACACGGTGTGTAGCTCATCATTATGTAACCTCCTCCACTCCCCAGTGGCCTCATCCCTTTTTTGGACCAAATATCTTCCCACGCACCTTGTTTTCGAACACCCTTAATTTGTTTTCGTCATGTGAGGTAAGAGGCCATGTTTCACACCCAGAGAGAGAGCAACCGGTAAAACTAATGTTTGGTATATTCTAAGTTTTACATTCCTTGACAGCAGACGAGATGTCAACAAATCACTGAACAACTAAAAGCATGATTTCCTGACTGTATTCTTTCCCTAATTTATAATCTAATATAGTTGTTGATAGTTAAAATGGTTCCAAAATATTTAAACTCATTGAGCCTGTATGTTGTTCGCAGTAACCTTTAAACTTCTGACCTCAATCTGTCTTCTATGTGGACCATATACTCAGACTTTCCAGCGTTCGCTTCTAAACCTATTTCCTCACTAACCGCCGATAAAATGTCTGCATTTCCTCCAACAGCTCCTTGGATATTGCCCGACAAAGTTAAATCATCTGCGTATCCCAACAGCTGCTTTGTACCGTTTAGTGTCCCTAACGACTGCTTTGTACCGTTTAGTGACCCTAACGGCTGCTTTGTACCGTTTAGTGTCCCTAACAGCTGCTTTGTACAGTTTAGTGTCCCTAACAGCTGCTTTGTACCGTTTAGTGTCCCTAAC
>CABEEJ010003194.1:34300-50122 GCA_901482245.1 Timema douglasi
GGGTTCGTTTCGAGTGTCTCGTATCCGTTCTGAAGGACGCGACGGAGAGGTGGCTAGGCGTCGGTGGTCAGTCAGTTCAAAGCGTCGGGCTCGCGATGGGGTGGATTGCCTGTGACGGAGTAAGGTCAGGGCGACCAGTTGACTTTGGAGTAAAGGAGGAAAAGGTCCCAAAGTGTAGAAAAATGTAGCACACGTTACAAAATAAAAGTTCAAAATGTACTTGTACAAATTCACTTTATGCCATATTACACATTTTTCTGTACGTTCAAGCATATTTTTCAGATGAACTCATATATATTTTTTTAAATTCTTTGTTAGTTTACATAAAACTATTAACAAGTCGAATTGCCTCGGCGACGTAGTTAGTTAACGTGCTAGTTTCGTGTTGAGCTAGACTACCGAGGATGGGGAGATCGAGGTTCTAATCTCACTCGAGTAAACGGGGGGCGGGAGCTTATAAATGGTTTTCCACTCTCCCTCCACGCAAATGCGGGTTCACTTTCTCTGTATTCAACCTTCCCAATTCCTAGCCCATTAGCGTAATTAGTACTTTAGAGTATATCCCGAATGGATAGTAAGCCGTGGTGCTAAATAAATGAATAAATATATATATATATAAATAAACAAGTCAAATATTATAATTATATTTAACCAACAAACCATTTACTTAGTCTACATTCAAATTATTTCTACTAAGTAAATGGTTTGTTGGTTAAATATAATTATAATATTTGACTGATTTATTTATATATATATATATATTTATTTATTTATTTATTTATTTAGCACCACGGCTTACTATCCATTCGGGATATACTCTTAAGTACTAATATATAATATATATATTTTGTCAAAATGGTGGAGATTTTGGAACTTTTTTCAAATCCCTCCCGGGCACTGGAGAGAGGGTAGAAATATATGACATGTCCGGGAAAAGATGGACATCTGCTCGCTCTGAGTAAGGTCGAGGTTTCGAGTCTCAGTCGAGTGCGTTGTGGGTGGTGGTGAAAGGGGATTCCCCGCGTCTTCACATTGTTTTCTAGTTGCACATGTATCAACTCACACTACCGACACCTTGATAACCTATAAAGGTTATACTCATAATTACACAAGTGGGGTAGGTACACTTTAGAGGAAATGTACCTATATTTGTGTGTGTGTGTAGGAAAAATCACCTTTCCCCACCCCCGGTATTTGAATCCTTACCTTATAACTGGCACACCAAACGAGAGAGCTGTTAAGCACATGTGCTTGATTTAATTATTATAAATTGCTTATATACTGATGAATGCAAAGTCAAATGAGAATCAACAATCCCAGCAGGTATTTAGTAAGTTATTCTAGCAGCGTCACTCACCCGAACAAGAGACTGCTACAACAAACTAAGTCAGCAAGCAATTGTCACAGTTGAGTAACCAATATATTACGGCACATCTTATGAGATACGGACATAGTGTAATCCATTAATGAAGTGTAAGTTTCTCACTCATTCTCACACACACATTACGCTATAGCTCTCCTTAGCTTTTCTGTTATCTTATATCACGTTTATTGAATTAATTTTTAAGATTGTGTTTAAGTTCATGAAACCAATGGTTGCTTTGGTGTCTCCTAAGCCTTTGCATCGTCAGAATGAGTTTTTGAGGGGGACGGGTGCACTCTTAATACATATTGATATCTTAAAATTGGGTTTTTATCAGTGGTGGCTCATGTATAGGCACTGCGTAAATGCAGAACCCTCTATTTCCACTTGATATTATTGATAACATTTAATATAATGAGTCCTTTTTATATATTCCTTAAGCTTAATGTCAGTACCTCAGTAGCCATCCCCCAGTTTATGAACAAGATATAAAAATCTGTGTATGGAAATGTGCGCTTCACAGTGCCAGCGACGTGGTGTTTGACTGTTGTGCGCATGCGCACATAGGACGGGAGCGGGGAGGAAGGCGAGACTGCCAGGTAGAGAGAGCACTGTTACTCATCGTGTGTTGTGCTTAAAAACCGTGTACTATATTCTTGAATGTGATAAAGTGTAGAAGAGTGTAAAATTAGATAATTATTCTGCTTCCAGCTATTCTATTTGATTCATTTTTTTTTCGGTTATTTTATTTAACATAAAGACTAAATGCGCTTGCGGTACTTTCAATGGAGAAAAATTTCCTCAATTGTCATCCAGAGATCAAGGAGAAAATTATTGAACTTTTTGCGCAAATTAAAACAAGAGGAATGGATTTAATTTTTAAATGAATAGATCAAGCTTGAACTGTAACAATTTAAGTTAAAGTAAGTAAAAAAGTGTTGTTTTTTTTGTTAAGATTTTATCAAGTTCCTGAATAAATTTTCTTTTTATACATGTTTTTTTACTTTTACACAATTGTAAAACAAAGGCTAAAATTTTTTTGGAACAGCACCCCCACTAATTTTAGCTACAAGCCGCCCCTGGTTTTGATTGTAAAACATAGATTTTTAGGTTCCGTAACATCGAAGAATTGTGTAGGTTTTTTTCTCATTAGATGCCCCCCCCCTCCCCTAACCCCCGAATTTTATACTTCTAGCTGAGCGCTCACTCCAGATGCATCTCCTGTAAAAAGATGATTGTGTTCTTGAGGTTAATAGACGCCATAAAGCAGATAAAACGTGTTCCGACGTGTGAAGGCAGCCACCGACACACACACACTCACACACACACACACACACACACACACACTCAGCGAGAAACCAATAGGACTAAGCCAGGTTTGATTAAATGGAGAAATGAAGAGGACTACACACACAGGAGGTTTGTGATTTTGCGAAGTCCCAGGTGTACTTTATACAGTGGCGGTGGAACCAGGGGGGTACGGGGGTATTGCCCCCCTGGAGGAAATTTTCCTCCCCCCCTGAAATATATTTGCCCCTCCCTTCAACCTCAAACATTGTTTTATTACAACGTTAATAATAATATTTAATATTTAGCACTGCGTCTTACTACCCGTTCGGGTTATACGCTTTAAGTACTAATTACGCTAATGGATTAGGAATTGGGAAGGTTGAATTAGAGGAAGTGAACCCACATTTGCGTGGAGGGAGAGTGGAAAATAATTTAGGAAAAACTGCCCCAGTTCACCCGACCGAGATTCGAACCTCGATATCCCCGTCCTAAATGTTTTTCTTAAATAAAGTGTTTATAGAGGTATAATTTCATCGTTGTAAAGTAGTTTTTGTTATTCCCCGTGAGAATAAATTTGTTGTGACTTGTATTACAAAGTTTGAATTTAAAAAAAAAAGATCACTGATGGCCTAATAATAATTGAGCAATTGAAATTCATTGGTACATTTCTATTGCGAACTATCGCAAAATGGCTAAGAGGAAATCCTTGTTCGATTGTTTTGATAAAGTGATAGAGTCTCTCATGATCTCCAAAGTGATAAGTCTTATCCAACAGTAATGAAGGCCACTAACATCGTCCAAGAATGTAATACAATACCAGGCGAGTGTAGTTGATTTTAAAAATTAGAACTTTGTCATTTGATTCTTTTCTGTCGCCACGTTTTACTACCTTTCTGGGTTATATATACGCTTATGAACTCATTACGCTGATGGCTTATGTATGAGCTAGGTTGAATTTAGAGGAAGTGTACCCGCCTTTGAGTGGAGGAAGATTAGAAAACCATTTAGGGAAAACACCACTTAGTATACACCTGACCGGGATTTTAACCCACGTATATTTCGAGAGTGACCTCTTAGACCAAAGGTGGCCAAATCGGGGCACACGTGCCACTAGTGGCACGCCTGAACCACCGTAGGTTTTAAAAGAATAAAGTAAATTATAACACTATAAAATAAATAAATCATCTAAGTTAATAAATTGCTAGAATTTTAGCTATTAATTTGGCCGTCTGTGTGTAATGTTTCCCGCCACTCGAGATGCCTTTCTCCCCCCACATACTCTACACCCCCTCACCCTGCCATGTGCCGCCCTGTACACATTAATTGGTTGCTATTTGGTGGCATACTGACTGCTATGTAATCTGCTATACTCAGTCTTAAAATATTGGTTTCTCATTATAAATAGGAAAAAAACCAAACAATCCAAAATTCCTATACCAATCAGGAATTAAAAAATATATATTACACTGTCAATTTTTCAAAAAATGGTGGTGGTACGAAGATAAGTTTATGTTAGAGATTTTGGGGTGGAGTGGTACGCCCAAGATGATCTCAAATAGTGGCACGCCAAAAGAAAAAAAGGTTAGCAGATCATTCGGCCACCGAAGCGAGTCACTTGATATATTACAAAGTAAAAGGATTACACTTGAGTCACAATAATACAATACAAAATGGGAAACCCATGCGATATTTAAAAAAACTTTTTATATGATTTGAATTTTTAATTAAATTAAGTTAAAGATAAACGTATGGTATTATTAATTTGTGAGTTTAACAAACTCTTGTGACACTATGAACGATCGTTAATAAAATTACCCTGGGCCTTAGGGACGTAACCAGGGTGGACTAAGGGGCCCGGCCACCCCTCCAGAAATCTAGATCCCTTATGTTATTAAATATATAAATATATATCTAGGAAATGAGGATAGAGATAAGAACACAGTTGCTGGCCCCAATCACTCAAAAAGAGGGGATGTAGCTTTGGAGTTTGACGGAAGTAATAATATTTGCGGTCTCGTCCAACCTTTCCCTGTGCCAAATTACACTGAAAACGCAAAAGGTGATAAGAAAATCAATCTTCGTGACCATACATTTCTTCAACGCTGGTATTCTGAATTTCCTTGGCTTCACTTCTAAAGTGAAGAAGTTGGAATATTTGTGCTTCGAGTGTATGAAATCAGAGAATGATAATCTCTTTGGCTACATTTCAAAACTTGAAACCACGTTCATTAGTATAGGTCACAATAATTGGAAAAAACGTGATTCAGCGGCCAAACAAATTTATAAAGAAAAGGAAAAGCAGCAATTTGTAGCCCGAAAGGCTTTGCATGCACAGATGACGTTTCTTAGATATCTTGGAAGACAAGGCATTCCAATAATAGGTCACAATAACAGTGATGGAAACTATAAGGCGTTGCTTGCTCTGAGCATGGGTGACATTCCTGAACTCAAACAGTTTAGTTTTCGATCGAAGGACTTCACTACACATGACATCCAAAATGAAATGATAAAAATGATGGCAGACGCTGTCCTAAGAGAAATATTGAATGAAATACGGAACGTAAAGCATTTTAGTTGGATTGTAGATGAAACTACATACATTTCCAAGAAGGAACAAGTTTCAATCTCTGTCAGAATTGTAAATGAAAATATGGATCAAAAGAGTACTTTTTAAGTTTCTATGAAACAAGTTCAACCACAAGCTATGTCCTAACAAGTCTGATCATGGATACCTTGACGCGAGTTCACCTCTCCCTGGAGAATGTTCGTGGTCATTGCTATGATGGCGCTTCAAATATGCGAGGAGTTGATAATGGTGTCCAAGCTAAAATCAAAGAAAAACGGCCGTTAGCAATCTATGTGCATTGCACTAATCATTGTTTGAATTTAACGCTGCAAGACACTGCTCGTGCGATCCCTCTTATGAAGGTTTGCCATGATGTGGCCATAGTTATGAGCACAAGTAAAAGAAAATCGGAATTCCTACACATCACAGGTGAGTTTGAAGATGTTCCAAACACTGCTTCAAAAGCGCTCTGCACGACGCGGTGGATCGTTCGACACTCGTCTATTGTCAGTGTCATTATAACATATCCAGCTGTACTTCGAGCGCTAGAACAGCTCAGTGTATCAGCTGAAGAAGTGTCGATCACCGCACGAGGTCTTTAGGATCAGTTTTTAAAGTGTGAAGTTTATTTGGGAATGCTAATAGAAACAAAAGTTTTCGGCTGCGCAGAAAAGCTTGCCTTAATCTTAGAGAGCTCTAAGCAAACAGTTAAGTTAACGGAGGAATGGAAGCAGCTATCTCAACTGTAAAATATTTTAGGAATAGCAGATCCGAAGAGACGTTTGATTCACTGTGGAGTGAGATGGAAGAGGACCAACATAAATATGATCTTATACCTATTCGCCAACCAAACAAGTTCCAAGGAAACTAGAGCATAAACAAGGAACCATAGAACCGACAGTGATTCTCAGTAGAAAAGAACTATTGAGGAAAACGTACTACGATATAGTCGATACAGTCACAGTACAGATCGATAGGCGCTTTACTCAATCCAATTCAAAGAAACTTTGCATACTCGAAAGGATTCTTTCAAGAGCAGTTGAGGAATGGGCTAGTGACGAAGAAACACTACACACACTTAGAGACTATGGTTTAAAAATGGATGATGTTGAACTAGATGCAAAAAAGGTTGGCACGAATTACTCCCACCTACCCTGAGTGTTTGAAAGATTTGATTGACATTTACATTGCGATGCCTGAGAGTACAAGGCGATTATTTCCAGTAGCTCGGGAGCTTTTGAAGTCGCTTTTAGTCGTCCCGTCATCAACAGCAAGTGATTAAAGAACCATTTCGGCCTTAAAGCGACTCAAGACATACCTGCGTAGCACCGTGGATCAAGCTCGGTTAAATCTCTTGGCCATTTTGCATGTCTACAACGAACAAGTTGACAATCTTGATATTGATGCGTTGTGTGATGAGTTTGTCAAAGCTAACACATATCGTGCGAGTGTATTTGGAACGTGATAATATATAACATTTATTAATTTGACAAACTTATTTTGTATTAATTATAATACGTTCATACTCATACATCACATAATTTAAATTTTAAAACAAAAGAAAAACTTAATTTGAGATATTCTATGCACATAATAGTTTAGTTAGGTCTAGTTTTATTTATGATTATTTAAACTTTTTTTTTTGTGACAATGTAAATAAATATTTGAATTGTGTTATTGGCCTAGTTACTGTGGTATTAATATTTGACTAAAACTATGTTTCTATTATTCCTATTTTTAAATTGTACAAGATCACTAACTAGAGTAATATTAAAAAAAAAAAATTGTCAAATAAAATTATAAACACACACATATATATAATAGTTTTTATATTATTGCTGTGTAACATTGCT
This sequence comes from Timema douglasi, assembly GCA_901482245.1. NCBI lineage: Eukaryota > Metazoa > Arthropoda > Insecta > Phasmatodea > Timematidae > Timema > Timema douglasi. Next base: position 41,373 of record CABEEJ010003194.1, read on the forward strand.
CATTCATGATTTAATTGAAATATACTTTGTTGAAAAATATGACAGGGAAATTGAACCCATAATTTTTTCTTAGCACAAGGTTTTATTCAAGTGTCCAAATATTATTGTTGATCTTTAGGCAACACCAGAACGTCTGAATAAGATAATAATAATAATAATAATATTATAATCAGTGTATATTATTATTTTATTTTGTTGTAAATTTCAATATATATTTAGATGACCACTTCAAATAGTTTCAAGGGATATCCATTTTACAAAAATTATACTATGGTTGTGGGGGGAAGGGGGTGTTGCAAGGCAAGTGCCTGTATTAACTTTTTTTGCTTGACCCCCCCTCCCCCCTTAGACAAATTACGTTCCGCCGCCACTGACTTTAGATTCACCTAGAACAGCAACACCTAATATACCCTCTGACACCAGGAATTGTAATATCTGGGTAACAGTAAGAACATATACACAGGAGTATAAACTTACAAACCAGATTAACCTAGAGCAGCAACACGTCTGTTTCAACGTTTTTCAACCGGTGGGTCGCGTAGGGTCGGCAGGTGTGGAGCGTGAGTTTGGAAGAAGATCAAATAAAGCAAGAAAAAAAATTGAGGAACAAAAATAGATTCTTTTTTAGTTACACAATTATTAGAATTTTAGCTATTGAATTTTTAAACTCAATCTTTATACTGGCTTATTTTTCTGATAAAATCTCTCCTTAAAAAACTGATAATTTTAGTGCCTTAAGTGGTCTGTATAATAGAAAAATGTCTAGTGTCCATCCTACCAACTCTTCTCCTCCTATTCCCCCTATGCTCCATGTCTTACCACCCACCCGGGATACCCAAAGACATTTGCAAACTGCAGTGTTATATTTTCTTCCAACTAGGCGACAACTTCAGATGGGACGGTAGGTATTGCGAGCTAAGGCCAATATCATAGCATTTTTTTTTCTTGGTAAAATAAAAAATATATTTTTTTATTATAAATAGAATTTAATTGTCTTCTTATGGTCATATCAACATTTGTTGAATATCTATCAAGGGTGTTCTGGAATTGAATGACAATTTTTTCTCTTAATTTAAAAAGTTTGTCATCCAATGCCACCATACTCATGACAGATATTCAAAAATTGTAGGAGTTTAAAATGTTTTGATTTTTTTTTTGAAAAAAATACTTAATTGCCAAGGAGTAATGTAAGTAAGGATGGTATCAAGTGTTTTACTTTCTCTTTGGACAAATATTTAATTACCAAGAGTGGTGTAAGTAAGGGTGGTATAAAATGTTTTACTTTCTCTTTGGACAAAATAATTAATTACCAAGGAGTGATGTAATTAAGGATGGTATCAATTATGTTACTTTTTGTCTGGACATATTTTAAGGCTCCAAAAAAGAAAAGCTGGTACATTAAAATCTTATTGAATATAAAATCCAGACAAATGAATTTTGAACAAAGCTAGTGACAACTCAATCAACAATAATTTAAAGTTTAAATTCACAGAACAATATTTCTAATCTCATAATAGTAACGGATGTACCATGAAACTAAACGTAACTGACCTAGATTCAAACAAAGATTATTTGTTTCCGTCGTTGCGATAGAATCATGAACTACTCTTAACGAACAGATGCTTAAATCCCCCAACCAAAAAAATATATGTGAACAGCCAAACCATGAGTGGGCCCAAACTTTCCATTCCATCCCAAGAGATACCGATTTCAAAAACCCGATGGGGGCCTTTCCACCCTCCGTAAAAAAAACAACACAACAGAACCAAACCTCCCCCCACTCACACCCTTAGTTTCTTTTGTCCGAGTTCTTTGTGCAACTCAGAAGGTCATGGGACATACGAATGGAAGGATGGGATGGGTATGACGGGGGGGGGGGAGGAAGGGGACCCTCTAACTCACCCCCTTTTAAAAAAACAAGGGAAAAGGGAAACCCACCCCAAATAAGCTCTTAAACAGCCAGCCACCCTAACGCTTGAAGAAGAACCCGAGGCTCAGTTTCTCGTGTGAGCCCGTATGGAGACGTTCGTGTTCTTCGCGGGCAGCCGAGATTCGCGCTCTTACTTTACCACCCTCTGTGAAAAAAACAATAAAAAGATCGATTGTGATCTCGAGATATTCCATATCGACTCTAGTCCGAGAGATTTCTACCCCTCTTCAAGACCACCACCGAGGCTGGGACGTAACAAGAAGACTCTTCTTCATCGATCTGAGGGGGAGTTTTTACTACCCTCGTCGAAACGAAAATGCTTTCCATGATGGCCGTCCTGCGCGCTGCCAAGAAGACTAGGGGATTGTGTGTTGTGTTCACCCCCTTCCCCCACCCAAACCTCTTTCTCGCGAAAACCGACGCCTCGACGCCATGATGATATAAACAAAAAAAACAAAAAACAAAAAAAACGTGTCCTACGACGACTTGGAAGATTAAGCAAGATTCCTTCCGTCTTAAGATTGTTCTGGCGAGTGTCTTAAGCCAAGGGTGAGTACCTTGATTTTATGGGAGTGTTTTAGTATGTATTTTTTGAAATAAGAGTTAGTATTAACCCTTAAATAAGTTAAATAAGGAATCGCTTTCTTTGCACATGTATGTGAAGGAAATTTTCGATGTGTTGAGGAGTTTTTGTTTGAAATAACAATTTTATTGATTTTGTTGTGGTTTTGACACACAACTACGCAAACATACTCTGTGGAATAAAATTTATTTAGAGGAGAAAAGTTTACATGTAAACAAAATACTAAAATAAATACCCCTCCATCGTGATCAATAAACGTGACCCGATTTTGTGAAGGGGTTTAGATACACACTATGCGTAGAAACTAACGTTTAAAGAAGAGATGTATGAAACGAAGTTTGTTTTAAAATCAATACGAAGATATAATTTGAGGTTTAAACACTAAAAGTCAAACAATGAATTAGAGTTTAAAACTAAATTAAATTACTTAATTGGGTTGCGTAACAAGTTAAACATTATTTATATAAAACATAATTTTGATTTATTCCCAAACATTTGGAAGGTTAAAATTCAATACGTATTTAATGACTGAACGGTTTAATATAAGATTAATATTACTTATGGTTGACCAAAAGTGACCTAACTTTGACAAAAGTAAAACAATTCAAAATGGGGGGAAAAAAAATCTGTTTAGAATTTTTACATTGCTTTTTATTAGGCTAAGTTTCTCTGATATTAGTACACTAACAAGGGTAATATATAATTATATGCTAAACAGTGAAATGAGTGTCAAATTTAATTTTAACAAATAAAGGGCACCTTTATAAATTGTTGAAAGACACTGTTAATTGTTTTTTATTTATTTTTAAATAAAGGTTTTGACAAAAAGGGGTTACATTTTATAAATAACCTTGAAAATTATAAATGTAATTTGAGAAATTTTAAATACATGTCAGTACTTTATTATTGACACAGTAAACAACGATCATTAGAGGTGAGGAATACCAACTATCGATTTGGGGAAAGCTGGTTTGATTCCAGTTTGAAAATTAACTTATATATATATATATATATATATATATGTTAATTTTGCTACCATTATTATAGGCTATCAAAATACTGGTTATATGGATGGTTGTTTAGAAGTTATGGCCCAAATTAAGTCAGTTTGTTGGTCTTGGGCTGTAATAACCCCACGTTTGGAAATCCAAAGTTAAATATCCCAAATTTAAATTACAATAATGAATGAAAGCTTTTAACACAACATTTCTAATTATCAAAGGTTTTTTTTTAAATTTTCAACAAACTAATTAAGCCTTTGTGAATCCATTTTCAATTTCGATACGAATCTAAATCTTTTCTAAATTACTCGAATCGAATCTTATGCTAAATTTGTATTAAGGCGTACTATGATAATGTTTCAAATCGAATGTGTTGAATATGTTACTATGCTAAGTGTCCGAAGGTTCGCACAGGCTTAAAACTAGAAAAATAACCTTGAATAAAGTGTTGATCTTTAGAAAAACTAGGGTGTGATTAGAATGGTTTGAAGAAGGAAACAGGCGGTGAACTAAGGATGTACCCTTAGACTCTTTAAGGTATTTGAAGATTAAACAAAGTATCGGATTTGAGATTTGATCTGTTGTTTTTTTCCCTGGTAATATTTGTTTTAGAGATCTTGCTGCTTATTGGTGGTTTCGCAGTTATTCTAACATAAGCAGTGGACAGACTCGTCAAGCAGTCACCAGACTATTAATTTAAAAGTTTACTGAATCTATGCTTAATGAATTAAATGATATTGACCTATGTTATGATAGCATTTAGTTATATTTTCCATAGAAACTTTAGAATAATTGATGTAATAAAGTAAACCAACTTATATTAAACATTCCAAGAAGTTTTTTTAATAGCTATGTAATTTTATTTCTAGTTTTTGGATTGGAACGAGGAAAAAAAAATTATTTGAGATTTAAATCCACTTTTCTTGAATGAAACATTATTTTACCCGAATCTCGGATCAGGCCGATAGAAAAATCATTTAAACATTAATGGTTAGCCTAGTTTTTTTTTACAATGATTCGATTTTTTTTTCCCTTCAACTTTGAAAATTTTCGAATTAGTCTTAATTCTTTAGTTGTTATAGAAAATATAAACAGGTTAATATGTTTAATTGTAATAATACACACACTTTTAAGTGATAAATTAATGGTCTAGAGTCTGGTTGTCGGTATGTTAAGACTAAGGCCACACATAAGCATCATAAAAGCGCCTAAAACATTCAGATACCGGTACATGAGTGTTGGAGCGGTTGTTTGCGCTCGTGAAACGGGAAAACGATACTTCCCTTCTATGAACATGATATTGTCAGCGATTATGAGAATGACATGAGGTGACCTGGTGGTCTAGGGGTAAGGTGTCAGACTTCTGTGCTGGCGGCCGGGGTTCAATCCTCGGTCCCGGCACAGATTTATCTGATTACCAAACCCTTCCTTCACCTCTGACAAGACATCTTGTGAATGTGGGGAATGCCAGGCCTCCACCGTGGTTCGGATTACACGTTAAACTGTAGGTCCTCCATTTCATCTCACAATCACCCTACCATTACACATTAGCGTAAGTGCGTATAACCCGAACGGGTNATCTCACAATCACCCTACCATTACACATTAGCATAAGTGCGTATAGCCCGGACGGGTAGTAAGACGCGGTGCTAATAATAATAATAGAGAGTGACATGGACCCACTCAAACCAATGCTATGGTATTATTTTGGTAGGAAGAACAGTAGAAGTTAGTTACTAAAGTTACTAAAACCATTTCAATAAATTTATACATCAAGCCATGTTATATACAGCTGCCACATTTGATAGATGTTAGCAAAACCTATAAAATAGCAAGAATAATATAAAGAAATGTTTGCAATGTTGACCGCAAAGCAAATATGTTTGAATTTTATCTACTGTTCTTCAAACCAAAATCAGGGTAAGGCAGCGTTCCCCAACTTTTTTTTTTCAGCCCGCGTACCCTATGGCAGCCCATTTCCATAGATTGTGCTCTTAATCTCTAGCAAAATATTTAATTACTACGGCAGTAGTTATTTCTGATTTATTTGTTCCAACTGAAAATAAATGGGCTAGTAATGGGATTTAAAAAAACAATATAATAATAAGGTGAATAAACGGTGTGTATATTTTACATTTACTTGACTAACCAATTTATTAATAATTATAAAAACTATTTTATGTTTGAAATTGAAATAATTTTTAAAGGTCAAATATAGGAGAAAATCCACAACACCCCCTCGCCATAGCGTTAGGTTAATTTCACAACTTTTGATAGATATTTTGTCTCACCTTTCGGCCAAATATGTAGCATTTTCCGCCCTTATTAAAATATTTTCTCATACTCCCAAAAGTCCTGGCAAGTTCCCCTGGGGGTATACATGGCCCACATCGGAAACCGCTGCTCTAAGGTTTCACATTCTTAGCTAAGAAAATATAGGAGCATTCTTAAAATATTATATAAATTCTTTTAATAATTCTTTTAAAATTATTTTTTCTTATGACGCTGAAAATACCTTTTTATTAAATGCGACCACCTCAGCATTTTCAATTTTCAATGTGAGCCTGTGCTCAGAAAAGTTTGACACACCTGATCTTGTGTTAAAATGTACTAACAGTGACATGGAGATTGTGGTTCGAATCCTGGCAGGGTATACTGAGAGTAGTTTCCCACTTTACACCCAGGCTAATGCGAGTGAGACGCGGTGCTATAAAATACTCCGAGGCGTCAGTCCGCTAGTGAACTATACCGACAATGAACAGAGTAGAACCTAGGAGCGCTGAGACCCGCTAGTGAACTATACCGACAATGAACAGAGAGTAGAACCTAGGAGCGCTGAGACCCACTGCGGACGTCCACAAACCCGGTGATATTTAATAATAGTTTTATTATTTCAAAATATGGATAGTGCTAAAATGGAGGCGAAAGGTTTCTTTAAGGATCTAAGGCATTAGCATTTCAAGTTTTATAAAATAAATAAAAATATCACAAAAATGTGAAAGTGGTTCATTTTCAAGGTTGTTTAATAATTCAAACGCGAGATTTTGATGAATGTCAATGTTTCTTGATCTCTTGAACGCGAAAAAGTGTTTTTTTTTCAATGGCCTCTGTCTGTATGTATGTCTCTTATTGAGGCTAGAGCTGAAACTATTTTACTGATCAGTCTAAAACTTGGTATTGAGTTTTCATTTAAGGTTCCCCCTGAGGGGTTTCTGGAGTTGTCTATCAAATTCGGTTCTAGCGATTTTGATTAAAATTCTATTCCGGGCACTCTTTTACACACAAAATGGCACACCTCATTTCCCCGTGAAAATGACTTTTAAGGGTAGGCCTAATTTACATTAGCGGAAGTTTCCAATTCTGATAATATCTCCGAAACTCTTTCAGATACGAAATAACTCTTCTTTGAAAAGTTGTAGGAATCTTCATAATAAACAACTTTTATTTGAAATAATATTTTATAAAATCAATATTTTCCGGGTTATACGTAAAAAAGACAAGATATTTCAATAGAGCTTTGAGAAGCGGGCAGTTGAAAATGTACAGAACAAATAATATGTTTTTGTAACTGTGTTTATTATTTCATGAATGCTCTTTGGTGAAACGCTATTGGTGTTTTTCTATAACAATATAATTATCTAATTTCGTTCCCCTAAATTACGAGCTATAAGCATTAATTAGATAAGTCTGTGCTATGCATCGTACAATTTTTATTTTTTTTCCAAACAGTCAGTGTCACGATAGAAAAAAACATTCCAAAATATTCAAATTTTATTTTAGTGGTTTTGAAACTTCAGAACTGACATTTTGTTAAGCACTGCGTCATACTACGTGTTCAGCATATGCGCAAAGGTACTAATTACGCTAATGAGCTAGGGATGAGGAAGGTTGAATCTAGAGGGCGTGTGACCGCATTTGCGTGGAGGGAGAGTTGAAAAAAAAATCCACCCTCAAGTACAACCGACCAGGATTTGAACTACAATCACCCTCTCATCGCCAATCCAGCCTAACACGAGAGAGACGCCTTAGACCATGCAGCCACCGAAGCATGTACAACTGACATTACCATGGTAAATACTGTAGTATTATATTTTCCTTCGAGTAGGCGGCGGCCTTAAGATGGGACGGTAGGGATTGTAAGCTAAGGGCAATACTATCTATAGCAAGTTTTTTCCCTCGGTAAAAGAAATCAAATATTTCTCCAGTAGAAACATAAGAGTTTAATTTCCTTCCCACGGTGATATCAACAGTTGTTGAATATCTGTCAAGAATGTCCTGGAAATTAACGACAACTTTTTCTCATCGTATAAAATTTGTCACATAACGCCGCTATGGTCGTGACAGATATTCAACAACTGTTGATATAAACATGGGAAGAAACTTAAACTCTATATTTCAACTGGAGAAACATCTGATTTATTTTGGCAAAAAAAAAAAAATGTTTGCTATGAAAACTGTATTATTATTATTATTAGCCCCGCGTCTTACTACCCGTTCGGGTTATACGCACTTACGCTAATGTGTAATGGTAGGATGATTGTGAGATGAAATAGAGGACCTACAGTTTAACGTGGGATCCGAACCACGTTGGAGGCCTGGCATTCCCCACATTCACAAGATGTCTTGTCTGAGGTGAAGGAAGAGTTTGGTAATCATATAAATCTGTGCCGGGACCGAGGATTGAACCCCGGCCGCCAGCACAAAAGTCTGACACCTTACCCCTAGACCACCAGGTCACCATGAAAACTGTAAAACCACTGCCCGACCTCTTCTCGTATACTATTCCAACCACCTTAACCTGACTCCTCAACAAGGAAGATCTCCATACTACAAGGAAGGAAACTCTAATCTTATCTAAACAGGTGCATACATGTCAACCAACATACCGGTAACACAATATCTGAGCGAAAATTCAACATCCCGACCACAAAAAGAACTCGTTCCGATATTCAGGTCCGACCAGAAGAGACCTCTTAAGTAAAAACCAGTCCTTTCGATGTCCTGGCAGGACCTGTTCTTCGAGCACTACTCCTCGGGCTATAAGGGGTTTCGGGGACGGGGGGACACAGGAAATGGCTGAACCTTTTACCTTGTTTCAATAAACATACCGGAACATTTCCTTGTCGGCCTTCTTTGCATTTCCTTCATGCAGCCAACTAGGCGGGGGTACGAGGGGTGTTCAGGAACACTACTTCCGGCTTCTTTGGAGGAAGGAAGGAGAAGAAGTCGTTCTTTT
>CABEEJ010003194.1:52152-62449 GCA_901482245.1 Timema douglasi
AAAAAAAAAAAAAAACTTAAAATTTAAACTTCATAGCTAGATAGGGAGGGACCTATTGATAGCTTTCGCCTACATTTTGGTGAAAGCCATATTTAAAAATATATAACCAATTCTTAAGAAATTCGGGATTTCCAAACGCATAAAACGCCCTATCCATGTAACAGCCTTAATAAGTACGAACTAAAATATAAATATGTTTGCAAGGGGAATCTTTATCAACTAAACTTGCATTCCGGTAAACATCAACATTAATCTGCTAATTCATGCTTCAGAACATAGCACGGAAGAAGATGAGATACAGTATTTTCAATGAACGCGATCATAATAGATACATAGTGAATAGTGCACAATTCGTAAAGTTGATCTAACTTTCACTCTTTATGCGTTACGCGTCGATTTGAGCCTGGATGACCCTTGAGCTTGAGAAATATTAACCAATAAGATCGCGTCGAGAGGCTCTAATACGACCGTGCACACCTCAGACAGAAAATATGTTATGTTTGTGTTTGAAATACTTTGTAGCAGACATATTTGTTTATTATCAACGAACTCTCGTTGTTTTAGCGTAGTAGCTCTGCCATTATATTCATGACAGAAAATCTGAACTAAATGAAAATCAAATTTAATTTAACATTACAAGATGTGACCTGGCGGTCTAGGAGTAAGGTGGCAGATAGACTTCTGTGCTGGGGGTCCGGGGTTCAATCCTCGGTCCCGGCACAGATTTATCTGATTTCCAAACCCTTCCTTCACCTCTGACAAGACATCTTGTGAATGTGGGGAATGCCATGCCTCCACCGTGGTTCGGATCCCACGTTAAACTGTAGGTCCTCCATTTCATCTCGCAATCACCCTACCATTATACATTAGCGTAAGTGCGTATAACCCGAACGGGTAGTAAGACACGGTGCTAATAATAATAATAATAATAATACAAGCACCACTTTAGGTTAATTTTACGTTCCAAAGAATACCGGTTGACGTTTTTCGAGAGAACCCTTTGGTGAAGTATTTTTTAACGGAGCTTATCTAGTAGTGCAGGGGTTCTTAACCAGGCGGATCCCACACCCTTCGGGCGTAGAGAGCTTAATCTTTGAACAATCAAAGAAAAGGCTTGTTTGTTAGATTAGAATAAACTGTTGCCGTTATCAATACGGATTGTGTATTCGCGATATGACTTTCATTGCACCATTCTCTCCTTAGCTCTTCATATTGTGTAGTCAAACCAAGCTATTGGAATCTTTTAAAGTCACACTGGTAACTAATAGGACGGATGATGATGATGGTGATGAATCTGGCAAAGAGGATATGGAGGACATATTGGACAATCCATTGAGGGTCTGTGATTGAATACAGATTAAGAACTATACTAAACAAAAAGGTTAGGCTAATTTCTATGAATAAAAGACAATCGATTTAAATAAGTCCTTAAAGACTCTTATAAACATAAGCCGTTGTATTTTTCTTATGAACTGTGAAATATTTGATATTAACTGTGGGCTGTGCCAGTGGCGTAACACAGGCCCACAGGGTTTGAAAAGGGAGAGGGGATGGTATAAGGGGGCCCGTAATAGAGAACTTTAAATTACTATCAATTTGGTGAATATAATTGTAATCAAATAACTTATGTCCTGATTAGTGACAATTTAGATAGTTGAATATGTTTATCATAAAGTTTTGTAAATTATAGCTAAGCTATAGCATTATTTCAATTATTTCATTCGGTTTTAAATAGCGTAGAATGTCTTTTTATCTTCGTGCGGTCAAGCTGACTGATTGACTGATGACTTTCCCAACACAAATCCGAGATTAAAACAGTCATACAAGGTGCGATTACAAAATTATTAATTATTTAGGACTATTAATTATTTATTATGGCATTTACTAAGGTGTTAGCTGACTTGGAAAGGGGTCCTGTTACGCCACTGGGCCGTGCATGCATATAGACCCAGACTTAGTAGCTCCGTAACTTACAGGAAGATGGATTTTACACCCTCGCAAATAAATAAGTTCATCTGAAGCCTACATACAATACCTTCTTAGTCCGACAATTGTGAGGGGGAAAAAATGCATTTACAAAACATCAGAAATATTAATATTCAAGCCTATATTTAAGATATAAAAAAGGACCAAGAAGTGACGTAAAGCGAAGGGAAAAAGTCTTAAAAATACAAAATAACTAACATTGAATGAACAATGACCTATAAAATACATATTTCTACATCCAGGAGATCACGAACAAAATTTATGTACTGATGAGCATTGTATATGTGATGTGATGTACCGACACAAATATGACATGTCATTAAAACCCAGGCTCTGGTCATCACGACGGAAAGAACAGGGTTCAAATCTCGGTCGAGTATAATTGTTTCCCAATGTCCTTCATATCCTTCAACTCAAATGCGGGAATATTTCCTTTCAATTTTATCTTCCTCCTTCCTAACACATTTTTGTAGATGTACGGATATTCCAGGCTAGTTGTAGGACGCAGAGAACGGGGAAACAACATTTCGTGTAATTCGGCAGTAATCGTTGTATTGCACAATTTTTTCAAGTATAAAACTATAAGCTATAATATTGATTCGATGTTATAAAATAATTAGAGTTCACCAGTTATCAGGGGTCGAACTGGCTAGATCTATGCTTTTCACGTACCATTGTTAAGTTAAAGTACAGTAGCCCCATGGCTTCTTTGGTGCTGACTGACAGCTTTGAAAAGTTACCAGACCAAATTATGTATCCCTACGCCGAACCATATGATCTGCAAAAACGTGTGTTTAGCAGCTGTCACTTCTGACAGTCAAAATTTAGGTATATACCTAAATGTTGACTGTCAGAAGTCAGTTGTGAGCTGTCAGTCAGCACCAAAGAAGTCATGGGGCTACTGTACCTAATTGATGACTGTCAGAAGTCAGCTGTGAGCTGTCAGTCAGCACCAAAGAAGCCATGGGGCTACTGTACCTAAATGTTGACTGTCAGAAGTCAGTTGTGAGATGTCAGTCAGCACCAAAGAAGTCATGGGGCTACTGTACCTAATTGTTGACTGTCAGAAGTCAGCTGTGAGCTGTCAGTCAGCACCAAAGAAGCCACGGGGCTACTGTAGGCGCACGTTTCTGTATAGAAAGGGATTCATTCCAACTATTCATAAGGGAGTACCGGCACTGCAATTTCAAATGGCAGTTAAGAAAGGGCTTTATTCCTATTGTTGCAGATACGTGTTTGGTATTATTATAATTTATTGCACAACATCTGATATTATTTAGTGTTTTTTTTTAGTAATCAATGTTTAGCCAGTAGACTCTAAGTCAAGTAACAGTGTTGGTTAATGGTTGTTACAATGTTGTATTTAATAAGCTCTAAAATGTAATACTGTTTCGTTTAATGATAAAAAAACCTTTTTTATTCGTTTTATAAGGTTTTGCAATGAAAATATTAGTTGTATACCCCTTTAGAAGATTTAATGTTTTAGGTTAAATCTAAAACACTTTGGTCATATTAGAAAGTGCATTCATTATTCCGTATGCTAACTTATGGAAGGACATTATTCCATATTTTGTATATTTTTATAATAAAAAAAGATACACTTATTCAAAGAAACACATGTTCAATAACATCTCATTCACTGTAGTCTTATTTACTGTAGTCTTATTTATTGTGGCATTAGAAATTCGTTACATGTTTCTACTAACGCTACAAAAAAAAAATTCATTTCCTGAAAAACGTGGATTTTGGAGTAATGTCCTTTCTAAAATGAGCGATTCAATTATAAAACTCAGTATACTCGGCCGGGATTCTATAGTCGTACCCTCCCATCACCAGTCAAAACAGACTAAATGAGCTAGACGTTTAGCTCGCGTGGCCATCGATGCGAGTCTTATCTTTTTTTTTTTAAGAGAAATTAATGGATCAATACATAACTGTTCGGCGCCGACGGGTCGTTTCAAAATATTTTCGAGAAGGTAATTAATTCGTTGCTTTAGAATGGAATAAGAAAAAGATTACTTGTAGGAAGCTTGTAGACTAAGCGGGAAATAAATTTGGATTTTAAAAAAAACGTCAATTTTAGAGGGTATATTTTTTTAAGTAATAGTTTTCAAATTCACATCGGTGGGCACACAGACATAGGCGTGAGTTTAGTTGTTTTTTAAAATCATAATTGATTAATCATTTTGGTATGGAAATAACATTCATGCAGTATGAATAATTGACTATTTTTTAAAATAGCACAAGAGAAAATGTTAAATAATAATTTTATAGAGCTAAAATTACGTTCTTAAACTCACGGTAGCTCATTTTATTTATTTTAATAACAATAAATACCGATTAAAAATACGTTAGATCTACCAATGACTAAACACGGTATTGCACTGTCATATTTAGTTTCTAAAATAAAAATATTTATCTGGCAAAATATATGACAAAAGACTTGACACAAATTTGGATAAAATGTGTGTTATTATATTTGGGCTACATCATATGTTCTTTATAATTTGACCAATATTTATGATTTCAAAAATGAATGCCAATCATGTGAAAAATATTTACAAATTAACCATGAAAATTTTAAAAATTTGGTCAGTGTTTATATGCTTTATTAGGGACCATTACTTTTTAACTGATTTGTATGCACACATTTAACATTCAATTTTCATAAATTTCTTTGACAAAACACTAGGGCCTAAAACCAGAAGCGGATCCAGGATTTTCTTCTGAAGAAGGAGGGAGGAGGGAAGTTTGGGGGGGGAAGCGGGGCTCTGCTGCGTTTTTATTTGTAAGTTACGTATAAATTTACATATTTTTGAAAATTTATTTACATTTTCAGCAAATAATTTAATTAATTGCTCAATTATCGTTAAGAAAAATACTACAATTATTAATCATAAAAAATCTTTAGACAAATGCATACAAGTTCATCGTTTATTTATTTGTTTTTTGTTAATTTTTCGTTAGTTAAATTAAGTGTTAAAATTGTAAATCAATTATTGACCGACACGAAGTAACTTACTGGCGTGAGATCACGTGACAATACAACATGTAGGGCTAGTGACTATAACATAAATTAAATTGGTTTAATCTTTTAATTATTATTGTTAATACTAGCTAAAAAAATCTTGGGGGGGGGGGGGGCGCCAGCCCCCTCTGTATCAGCTCCTGCCTAGAACATTTTCTTTAAGGTACAACACATCTTTTATAAAAAGATTTGTAAAATATATTTGATAGATCGTCAGAGTTACATCATATTTCTTTTATCAAATAAGTCTTTTTATAAAATATATATGAGAAAGTGTTTAGTGAATGATAAGGGGAATGTTTAGATGTCTTTAAGGGCAACTAATAGACCCCAAGGTAAAGAAAAAAAGTCACACTTGAGTGAACATTCGTTTTAGATGTTAATGCTATGTTTTAGTTATTCACATATTTTATGTGTTTCGTTAAATTACGAGAAACAAAAATGTTTAACGCACATCTGTGTAGTCAGTCGTAAAGGCTTACATGTAAACAAACATTAAAAGTTAACTAGGCCTACATAATTATGTTTCGTCAGTAAAATAGAGCTCTTATTTAATTTTTCCCTTTTTTTTAAGCACTGTGTTTTATTACCCGTTCGGGTAGCACGTTTATATACCAATCACACATTTGTTAGGGATTAGGAAGGCTGGGGATTAGGAAGGCTGAATTTAGAAGATGTGTACCCGTATTCGTGAGGAGGGAGAGTGGAAAACCACGTAGAAAAAAAAAATCACTCCACCGGGATCGAATTCTGATCTTCTCTTGGGCATTCTAGTCTATTGCGAGAATAGCTCCTTGGACTATGCAACCACCGAAGTGGGTTTAATTTAAAACTGTATGGGGTATATTTTATATTTGAAGGGGCTGCATAGTGATTAACAAAACAAAATGGACTCTTTTTCATCGCCAAACTCAATTTTAGGGGTGTGGGAAGTTAATATTTATTTTTTATTCGAAGCGAAGCTTAATTGAAAATATTAATTAATATCATCGAAGACAAATCAAAGTTCACTTTTTTTATGTTGTAAAAACTATAACATTGTGTATGTGTATGGATTATATGTGTATACACTAAACAGTAATAATGTGGGACCACGGGGTACCTGGAGGAGGGGGAGGGGGAGGGCGGGAGCAACTATGGAGGACAAACATTAGTTTTAGGCAAGTTCATTTTAGGACTAAGAAAAGAAAAATATTGATTTATTAAATTTTATGTGGGAACAAATAAATAATTATATAAATTAGCGAATAATAGTTCGATTATTTCTAGCATTTTAAACTTATAATATTTAATAATAGATAAGAGTTGGGTGGATAGTTATCTATCCAAGTCTTATTTATTATAATATTACGATACTTATTTTATTTCATATTCTAAATGTTTTCTAAAAATCTATTAATATTTTATTTGTGTCTACCGAGGAAATAAATACGCTATAGTATGGATATTTCATATTTAATATCGATTCATTGTTATTCCAAGACATGCTGTGTTCCCGCGGACCACACTTTGAGCTACTAAATCAAGTTATCGTCGGAATGATTTGAGACGTTTAACATGGAGGTACGGAAGAGTCAACAAGATGGGTCATTTTCAACTCCAACATAGTTTCAAATAATATGATCCACAGCGCTCCTTACAAACAAGCGATGTTTCCGTACGTAATAAGTATAATTCGACTATTACCGTGTGCACGGTCATCATGGTGACTATTACCGTGTGGCACGGTCATCATGGTGACTATTACCGTGTGGCACGGTCATCATGGTGACTATTACCGTGTGCACGGTCATCATGGTGACTATTACCGTGTGGCACGGTCATCATGGTGACTATTACCGTGTGCACGGCTATCATGGTGACTATTACCGTGTGCACGGCTATCATGGTGACTATTACCGTGTGGCACGGCCATAATGGTGACTATTACCGCGTGCACGGCTGTCATGGTGACTATTACTGTGTGCACGGCTATCATGGTGACTATTACCGTGTGCACGGCTATCATGGTGACTATTACCTTGTGCACGGCTATCATGGTGACTATTACCGTGTGCACAGCTATCATGGTGACTATTACCGCGTGCACGGCTATCATGGTGACTATTACCGTGTGGCACGGTCATCATGGTGACTATTACCGTGTGGCACGGTCATCATGGTGACTATTACCGTGTGGCACGGCCATCATGGTGACTATTACCGTGTGGCACGGCTATCATGGTGACTATTACAAATAAATGGTACGACGCAACGAGCATCCTTTCTCGCCCCATTGCCTAGAAATGTAAATATTTACTTAAAACTCGTAAGATATATGAAACGAAATAATAGAAATTGTTGCAGAAACATTCCACCAAAGAGCATTCATGAAATAATAAACATCATTACAGAAACATATGATTTGTTCGGTGCTTTTCCAGCTCCCAATTTCCCCAAGCTATATATATATATATATATATCGGAAAATATTAATTTTATAAAATATTATTTAAAGTAAAAGTTGTTTATTTTTAAGAGTCCTACAACTTTACAATGATAAATTACTTCGTTGTTGTAATATTACGGAGTCAATAGGTTATGATCAAAATTGGAAATTTCCACTTATGTAAAGTACTCTTAAAGTAATCTTCATGGGAGAAGTATTGTCCATTTGTTTGTAGCGTAACGTTACAGTGCCTGGATATTAATAGCCAAAAACTTAAGAGCATATTTTGAGAAAATAGGTTGTTTTTTCCCTCTTTTCACCCTTAACCAAGCTAGGTACTCATATTTTTAGAGTTGGATTGATAATTTCAAAAGTTCATTTTGAGGAAACTTATGAAAAAACAACAACTTACATACCAAGTTTTAAGCCTGATCGGTAAAATTATTTTTCGGCTCTGTTCCCAATAACAGACAGACAGAGAGACGGCATGGGAAAAAAATAATAATTTCAGGTTCAGGTGGTCGAGAAACGTCGATACATCCATCAAAATCCCGAGTGCGATTTATTCAACTATCACAATACTTTCTTTCTCTGAGGGGTGGTGGTATTATAGGCCATTGTTTCGGCGATGTTTTAGTAAGAACAATGATCGGAAAAGATACAAGTTGTCTTACTTGCATCATCGAATTGAAAAATTAAAATTAAATATCTTTGTTTTGAATTAAAATTTGAGGTGAAGGGAGATATTTTAGTTAAATCTATTTTAATAGATAGATAGATATACTTATTATTTTAAAATAAGACCCGCTTCGGTGGTCTAACGCCGATGACAGTTCCGGCCTCATGTGTAAGGAAGGCAAAGTAACATACGATCCTTGTTCTCATTTGATGAGACAGATATATTAGTATCATGCATCGGTCGGCTGACTGTACTGAAAGAGTTAAAAAAAAAAAATTTCCACTCTCCTTACAAGCAAATGTGGGTATACTTCCTCTAAAATTCAACCTTCTCCATCCCTAACATATTAGCGTATAGCCCGAATGGATAGTATGATAAGGTGATGAAATTAATAAAAAAATACCTGATTCTTTCACAAAATACATCAAACCATGTATAGCCTATATATATATATATATATANTATATTTACACACACACACACACACACATACACGCATGCATACAGAATGTTTGGCAACTCATAGCCCCAACTTCACAGATAGTTTGTTTGAACCAAAAATAATACAAAGTCCCTGTACACTTACATCAGGTAAAATATGTTAGTACAATTAAATTGTGTTTAAAGTTTCGACGCACAGCGCCGGGAGAGCAAAGCTGTTTAAGCATGCGTGTACAACAGGTTGCATAGGAGTTAGGCGTGCAGCACTACACACCTTGACATCTTGGAGCATGGCAGTAGAACATACAATTAATAGTAAACAACACACCAGTCCATCTACAATAGCCCCATGGCTTCTTTGGTGCTGACTGACAGCTTTGAAAAGCTACCAGACCAAATTACGTATCCCTGCGCCGAGCCAGATGATCTGCAAAAATATGTGTTTAGCAGCTGTCACTTCTGAGAGTCAAAATTTATGTATATACCTAAATGTTGACTGTCAGAAGTCAGCTGTGAGATGTCAGTCAGCACCAAAGAAGCCATGGGGCAGTATTAGAAATGAGAATACGTTCTGAGGGTCATCATTAACGGTCCTACGTCACAGGAAGTGCTTGCCATTATTACATGTGCAGTACCACACACCTAATTCCTATGCAACTTGCTGTATACGCATGCTTCAACAGCTTTGCTCTCCCGGCACTGTACGACGAAACTTTGAACACAATTTAATGGTATTAGCGTAGTTTTCCTGATGTAAGTGTACAGGGAGTTCGTATTACTTTTGGTTCAAACAAACTATATGTGCAGTTTGGGTTATGAGTTTCCGAACTACTCGTGGTATGTAAAAAATACACTCGCTATTTTCTGACTGGAATTTTATTTTGGTTGGTAGCAAATAGCAATAACTATTCCTAAAACCAGGATGAAAGCAATGACCTAGTGAATGCGTGTCGTATATTTCTCAGTAGCTACATCACTGATTATTTTGTGATATTTTACATTAATGTTTCAGTACGATTTTATTTAGTGAATTAATTACTGAAACATGGCATGTGTGTATCGGGACATAGTCTCTGAACTATCTTTCTTGTAAAAATAGACTCCTCAAGTTGGCCGACGACTCATGTGAACCAACGATTTAATTAGTTTGGGGCGCTCCCAGTTATCTTAAAATAGTTCTAGAATGTTGAGTTCTCCAAGAACTTTACTGAGTGACGCAATAGCTCTGTAACTAATGAAACAGTGACGACGTCGAGGGCGCGGGGGCAGGGGGAACTCAAGGAGGTACGGAATATACTAATTAAGGACCACCAAAATCTAATCATCGCACGATCAAACATTACGTGCGTTCGCAAGTCTTAATAACACTTTTACTACAAATATGTAAAAAAAAAAACATGTTTTATTTTTCAATGCCGTACGGGCTATCCGCATTTAACTACACTAATGAGATAGTAGTAATAAGGAAGGTATAATTTAGATTAAATATACCCGCATTTGCGTGGATAAAACAGTGAGAAAACACCCTCAGTGTTACCGGCCGGGTGTTTTAAGGGTAGGCTTTCAAACATTTTTAACACCTTCATAGTCGATGACCTGGCGGTCTAGGGGTAAGGTGTCAGACTTCTATGCTGGCGGCCGGGGTTCAATCCTCGGTCCCGGCACAGATTTATCTGATTGCCAAACCCTTCCTTCACCTCTGACAAGACATCTTGTGAATGTGAGGAATGCCAGG
>CABEEJ010003194.1:66317-88178 GCA_901482245.1 Timema douglasi
GGGTTATACGCACTTACGCTAATGTGTAATGGTAGGGTGATTGTGAGATGAAATGGAGGACCTACAGTTTAACGTGGAATCCGAACCACGGTGGAGGCCTGGCATTCCTCACATTCACAAGATGTCTTGTCAGAGGTGAAGGAAGGGTTTGGTAATCAGAGAAATCTGTGTCGGGACCGAGGATTGAACCCCGGCCGCCAGCATAGAAGTCTGACACCTTACCCCTAGACCACCAGGTCACCTTATTATTATTATTATTATTTTGTATCCTGTCTTACGACAGGTACAGTTGTCGTTTATCCATGTGCTTAACATATTCGACATCCGGCGCGCGTTCACAAATCCAGGCAAAATAAATAATAAGCGAATATATTTTGTTGCTGCCATGGATTTTGTGTTATTTCTTAATTTTTTAAATAAAACAATACAATAATAATAATATCAAAATTATTTGTTTGTAACTCTTGTCAACAGTTTTATCAGGCATCCGCGCTTATATTTAATTTGTATCCGTCTAGCCAATATTATTACGGATATCATAGGATATCTATCTGTATCCACACAGGGCTATTTATTCATTGAGTTGGATAGGAACTGGTGTTTTCTCTTTGACACATACAGATCCTAGTTTACAGTTCAATTTCTATACGAAGAACCTTCAAAAAAAAATACAAACTTTTTTTGCGGTCATTATTGATAAGTGATAACATTCTACAATATTATAGTTATTGATAATATATGTCAAACTCACGGTTGCAGATAGCATGACTTGACGTATGAATACGTGAAGGTAGGCCTAGTAACGTTTCTAAAGTCTGTTCACCGTAAGAATTGTTTTCTGAAAGGCCTATTTCCCTACCAGAAATCTTTTATATAGTAGGATATTGGTAGGAAAGAAGACCTTTCAGAGAGTAATTCCTACCGTGAATGGAGTATAGTTGTTTTTAATGAAAATTGGACTGTAGTATCTCAGAATAAAGATGTTCCTACTGCCTGGGAGGGTGTGGAGAAACAATGAAGGAGGTCGGGGTGTTCGGGTGTTTAAGATGGTGGTCCCCATTCCATTGCAGGATGAACGACTAGGCGGAAGAACTTTGGTCGGACATTACCTGCTTTGAAATAAATATCAGATTCCACTTCGCTTCAAAAAAAGATTCCATTTTGACAATTATTACGAAGATTATATATAGGCCTACTTATTTAATTTATGGCATAAGGAACTCGAAAGTTATTGCCGCACTTACAAAAGTACACCACCTATTCCTATCTTGAACTAATTCTAACCAGTCCACCTCATTACAACTTGTCTCTATCCTAAGCTAGTTATATCCAGTCCACCTCATTACACCTTGTCTTTATCTTGAGCTAGTTCTATCCAGCCCATCTCATTACATCCTATCCCTATATTGAGATAATTCTATCCAGCCCACCTCATTACACCTTGTCTCTATCCTAAGCTAGTTATATCCAGTCCACCTCATTACACCTTGTCTTTATCTTGAGCTAGTTCTATCCAGACCCATCTCATTACATCCTATCCCTATATTGAGATAATTCTATCCAGTCCACCTCATTACACCTTGTCTTTATCTTGAGCTAGTTCTATCCACTCCACCTCATTACATCCTATCCCTATCTTGAGCTAGTTCTATCCAGTCCACCTCACTACACCCCATCTATTTCAGGTCCATTCTAATGTTATCCTTCTATTTGTGTCTAGGTGTTCTCAACGGTTTCTTCCCATTAGGTCTACCATTCAATACCCCGAACACTGTTCTAGAATTCCATTTGCGCTGCATGTCCTGCCCATCTACGAGACTTGATTATTCTAACTATGTCTTGTGATAAGTACAGGGTATGTAACTTGTCATTATGCAACCTTCCTCATTCTCTAATATCTTCATCCATATTTAGACTAAATATATTCCTAATCACCAATTTTACCGAATTTCTCCGGTAAAAATTTTGAGAGTTAAACTATTCTATTTATGGTAAATTATTGCCACGGTGACCTAATATAAACACTACAAATTAATATTCGCATGGAAAAAATGTGAAGTAATTGAATTGTAAGTTGTGATAATAATTTAATTTATCATAATAAAGTGAAATATTATCAACAATTGTGCAATAAAACATTTTCCAAATAATTTTAGTGCGTAAGTTATGTAACCAACCAAAGTATAATATTTTTTCAAGCATAAAACTAACAAAAAATATTCAAGCTTTGATTTAATCAAATGTTTTTTAATTACATTTAACATAATTTCAATGTTGGTGTTGGCCATTTTAGATCAGCCATCTTGAATGATGACATTATACCAAAATCGTAATCAGCAACTTAAAAAAAAACTGCCAAGTTATATGATTTTTTCTTAATTTTATCATTTTAATCCTTTTAGTTATAAAAGTTGATTTTTATAAATTAAAAGAAAATCAACAAACAATAATTATAATGGTTTAGCATTGAAATATAAAATTTAAAGATTACATTGCAGAAGGTTTCATTACAACTCATTGAATTATGAATTATTCTGAAAATAAAAAGAACTTGTTATGTCTAAGGTGACCGGACTACAAAGTTAATTCAACTATTCACTATTCCCAATGTTTCAGTTGTAAACGCTATCACTGAAAGTAGTTATTTAATCTTAATGCGCAATATGTAATACGCACTATTAGTTATGCGTTACGCGAGACTGTAAACCCAGGCTTAGTGTGTATACCCACCGAAGCGGGCCATTCTTAGTAGTAGTAGTAGTAGTAGTAGTCAACAATGTCGTGGTATATTCCAGTCAGGGGTGGGCAGCTTCATCTCGTTGGGCTGGTTTGATTTGAGCTGCTTGAAATTAAAATAAAGCTATCACTTCAGTTCTAAATTATTGTTTTTACTAAATTTCAACCTAAAGTTCCAGTGAGTAAGTCTGAGGGTGCCCAAAATACATCGTTTGTGAAGATATAGTTTGGCAGTAAATGTGCAACCACCCCTTTAGTTGTTTATTGGGGCTGTTTATTGAATATTATTATTATTATTATTATTATTATTATTATTATTATTATTATTATTATTATTAGCACCGCGTCTTACTATCCGTTCGGGTTATACGCACTTACGCTAATGTGTAATGTTAGGGTGATTGTGAGATGAAATGGAGGACCTACAGTTTAACGTGGGATCCGAACCACGGTAGAGGCTTGGCATTCCCCACATTCACAAGATGTCTTGTCAGAGGTGAAGGAAGGGTTTGGTAATCAGATAAATCTGTGCCGGGACCGAGGATTGAACCCCGGCCGCCAGCACAGAAGTCTGACACCTTACCCCTAGACCGCCAGGTCACCTTATTTTGATAGTAGAAAGTATAAGCTGATGTTTTAAGTGGAGAATGGCTACATAAAATCATCGATATTGTAACTGGAATGGACTCGTGATTAAATCTACTACTCATAAAAAATATAAATATTTCACTTCACCATTCAGCTTACACTGAAACAAAGGCTCTGCTGGAATTTATGAATGTGTGTCATATGTGTAGTCCCGGGGAACCCGCCCGCCAGTCCACGGTCACGTGACGGAGAAACGCAGAGCAAAGCTACAAGCTCACAGGGATTTGAACCTCTCCGCACAAATGGTAGGGCAGGCAAATGCCTTGAGCCATATCGCCAATCATCCAGTACGTCAATTCCCAGCCGCCCACTTCATCACAACTATATTGATTGAAATACCCCCTTCACCCCCCTTTACCCCTCGGTAGCCCCCTCACTTTACAAATCGGCCATTCCAATCATTAACATACACACATACACATACACATACACACAAGAAAGGGCACAAAAAATTAATATATATGTAGGTTCTTTATAATACACATCTATGTATACCCGGCTCAAATCGTTTTCCTAAAATATTAAAAGTATTGGCCAATGGCTCTTCCTGAATCCAGCGCTTAACCCTTTCGAAAAAAAAAAAATCCTACCTCCCTCAAAAATATTCCCCTCCTACCCCTGTCAATCACTTAGGGTATGGCAGCTTATCGGTGCGGGGGATGTCTAGGGGTTGGGTTGGGGAGAAATATAAGGGATGAAAAGCAGTGTAGGGGAAAAGGGGGTGGTCTCACTGTTGTGCAGTCACTTGCTAGCCCGTAGAGTGCGTACACTCAGTTTACAAAAAATAATGTCCATTCTCCTAAATATATATTTTTTATTCGTACGACCTTTTAATGGACAATTTGGGACAATATTGTAGCTACTTCCATTAAACAGCTTAGTTAATTTTTTCTATGGGATTTACAAGCTTCTATCCCCGAAGAAGATATTTAGATACTACCGCGAACCGAACCAGTGTCTCTCAGAGATGGCTAGCTAACGTATTAATTGTTGTTCCTTGAACATATATCACCTACCATACAAGATAAAAAAGCAAATGTATCTCGCTGACATCGAACCCTGCCCCTCCAGCCGAGCCAGTCAAGCGTTCTAACATGTTATTAAAACGTATTGTGATTAGAATTTTCATCTGTGGATGTAGATCAAGGAGGATTACCTTGTATTTGTTGAAATAGAGTGTATCTATCAGGTCTATCTTACAGTGAAACAGAGTGTATCTGCCAGGTCTATCCCCTAGTGAAACAGAGTGTATCTGCCAGGTCTATCCTCCAGTGAAACAGAGGGTATCTGCCAGGTCTATCCTCCAGTGAAACAGAGTGTATCTGCCAGGTCTATCCTCCAGTGAAACAGAGTGTATCTGCCAGATCTATCCTCTAGTGAAACAGAGTGTATCTCCCAGGTCTATCCTCCAGTGAAACAGACTGTATCTGCCAGGTCTATCCTCCAGTGAAACAGAGTGTATCTGCCAGGTCTATCCTCTAGTGAAACAGAGTGTATCTGCTAGGTCTATCCTCTAGTGAAACAGAGTGTATCTCCCAGGTCTATCCTCTAGTGAAACAGAGTGTATCTGCCAGGTCTATCCTCCAGTGAAACAGAGTTTATCTGCTAGGTCTATCCTCCAGTGAAACAGAGGGTATCTGCCAGGTCTATCCTCCAGTGAAACAGAGTATATCTGCCAGGTCTATCCTCCAGTGAAACAGAGTGTATCTGCTAGGTCTATCCTCCAGTGAAACAGAGTGTATCTGCTAGGTCTATCCTCCAGTGAAACAGAGTGTATCTGCCAGGTCTATCCTCCAGTGAAACAGAGTGTATCTCCCAGGTCTATCCTCTAGTGAAACAGAGTGTATCTGCTAGGTCTATCCTCCAGTGAAACAGAGTGTATCTCCCAGGTCTATCCTCTAGTGAAACAGAGTGTATCTGCCAGGTCTATCCTCCAGTGAAACAGAGTTTAATCTGCTAGGTCTATCCTCCAGTGAAACAGAGGGTATCTGCAAGGTCTATCCTCCAGTGAAACAGAGGGTATCTGCCAGGTCTATCCTCCAGTGAAACATAGTGTATCTCCCAGGTCTATCCTCCAGTGAAACAGAGTGTATCACCATGATGTGTTCAGTCACAAGTATGATTGAGGAGTATTAATTCAGAGGGTTGTATTGGGAATAGTTTGGACGGATTTTGTTACCCCAGCCCCCTGCCCCCAAAGTAAGTCTTTGACTAGGATGATATCAATGGTTCCTCTTCAGGGGGATGTAGGGGTAGCAAGCGGAGGGGAATACGGTTGGAGGAGCGGCTATGACAGATCAATGTTGATACTTCAACGCAATATAGTTAAAAATACTGTTTTTTTTTTAATTTGTCAAGAAAGGAAGAAAAAAACACGTTTATACCCCCGCGCAATGCGTCTGACCACCCATCCAAGTTATCCACACAGATTACAAAAACGGGGAAATGATGAAAAATGTAGCGTTTTGGGGGGAAATTTACACACATTTTGTGTGTGGGGGGAGTGGGAAAGAATTAAAGAAAAATCACCTCAATACGACCGGGTAAGATTAGAACCCCATCCTCCATTAAAAAAACAAACCAAACAGTATTGACACTTTTTTGTCTGTATGGCCCCTGATAACTGAGTGATAGGTTAAGGTTTTTATTTATATTCAAAAATACAATAGTATAGTGGCTGGAAAAAGAAGATTTTTTACATTCTCTCTTCTGTCGATTCGAAGGATTATACACATTTAACTACACTAAATGAGTAAGGAAGATAATGAAATAATGTATAAGAAATACAGGTGACCTGGCGGTCTAGGGGTAAGGTGTCAGACTTCTGTGCTGCGGGTCCGGGGTTCAATCCTCGGTCCCGGCACAGATTTATCTGATTACCAAACCCTTCCTTCACCTCTGACAAGACATCTTGTGAATGTGGGGAATGCCAGGCCTCCACCGTGGTTCGGATTCCACGTTAAACTGTAGGTCCTCCATTTCATCTCACAATCACCCTACCATTACACATTAGCGTAAGTGCGTANCTGTAGGTCCTCCATTTCATCTCACGATCACCC
Source organism: Timema douglasi (assembly GCA_901482245.1). Classification (NCBI taxonomy): domain Eukaryota; kingdom Metazoa; phylum Arthropoda; class Insecta; order Phasmatodea; family Timematidae; genus Timema; species Timema douglasi. Next base: position 72,761 of record CABEEJ010003194.1, read on the forward strand.
TACCATTACACATTAGCGTAAGTGCGTACAACCCGAACGGGTAGTAAGACGCGGTGCTAATAATAATAATAATAATAATAACAAACATTCTTAGAACAGTGAAGCTTGTTTTAGTGGTTATGAAGCTTCAGAATTGACGTTAATTCGGATAGTCGGCGCCCTTAAAATTAAGTTACAAGAAGAGACTATCGCATGGATTATTCTGAGAAACGCCTGCTCTACATTACCGACATCTGTTAGACAAAAGTTGAACTAAAGATAGCATCAATCATGCTCTCTATCGGACCAAGACCACGTCTTTAATCAAAGGGCAGACCTGACCTTCCCCAAGACGACGACAGGGCGCGTTTGTTGTAAGACAAACGATGACAGCCAGAGCGAAATAGCAAACCACAATAAACCAAGAAATATATATATATATTTTAAAAGTTGTAGTTAACGAACACGCACGTTTCAAGTCTTACGTGACCTTTTTAAATAATTCTTTAAATATTTATAAAGAAATAATGGAAATTTACTACGCATAATTGTTTGGAACAACGTCGCCTTTAAGTAAGTGTCTAAGAAATATATATTTAGCAGTACCTCTTATTAACCTTTTAGGTTATACGCCTTTGTACTAACTATGCTAATGGTTTTAGAAATGAGGAAGGTTATATTCAAAGGAAGTGTACCCCAATTTGCGCGGAGATCATTGAGTAAAAAACCACCTTCAGTAGATCCGACCAGGATTCGAACCCCAATCTCCCAGTCTTCAGTCTAGTACAAGAGTGACGCCTTAGATCGTTCAGCCACTGAAGCGTTAAAAAACTGGTTGACCCACACTTGGCGATCACGCGGAGGGATCTCAGAATGTTTAAAAACGTCAAACCAAGACTCACGTACTAGACCGTACCAAGTTTCCATTTTCTATATTTCTTGGTTTGTTTAGTTACCTGTATCGGTGGTCATGATGTCTGACGCATTAGGTTTCATTGTTTGTAAGCATATACAAATAGTATAGTACTATAAAGCCACACGGCTGACCCACTTACAGATGAGCTAGAAACTTGAAATTTGGCAAACTTATAGCTTCTAGCCTGTAACCGACGGGAAAATTCAAAAAGATTTGTGACCCCCCCAAAAAATCCAAAATATCGGAGCAACTTTAAAGTCGGTGCGGACCTTTCTTTGGAGGTCTCTTGTGGCTAAACGATAAGACCTATCAAAAAACGGCTCTGGAATTACATTAGTTTACATCCACTTGCAAAGAAAACACACTTGGGGTTTGGGGCCGGAGTCCCCAACGAGCAAAGCGGGTCTCAGGTATATACACTCTCAGGGACGTCGCACGAAATACATTTTGGGGAGGGTGGGACACTTGAGTTTCCCAAATCTAGGCGTTCTGAAAATATAAAAATTCCCAGGTGACCAAGGATAATAAATAAGGGCAATGTTGAGAACATCGGGTGTGTCAGTGAACAATGAGGCAAGGGGTAGCTATCCTCCGGGAAAAAGGTAAAATTGAGGCGATAATTGGGTCTTGAATCGAGGTTCTAGGCATCTATATTTTTAAAGTGACGCGTGTTATTTATTTTGACATACACCGACCATTGCATGTAGGAAAACTAACACGTCTCGACCCCGTGAACACTTCAGACTTTATCAAGTGACCTTCTAATGGCTACTTTTGTATAATAATAATAATAATAATAATAATAGTAGTAGTAGTAGTAGTAGTAGTAGTAGTAGTAGTAGTAGTAGTAGTCTTTATGCTAGTAGGCAGTGACAGCGGCGCTACTAGCCTACTTCACTAAGGTTTCTATACAATCTACTACAGATGGTAGACGGGAGCTTTTGAAGAGTTAGATTATTATTATTATTATTAGCACCGCGTCTTACTACCCGTTCGGGTTATACACACTTACGCTAATGTGTAGTAGTAGGGAGATTGTGAGATGAAATGGAGGACCTACAGTTTTACGTGGAATCCGAACCACGGTGGAGGCCTGGCATTCCTCACATTCACAAGATGATCTTGTCAGAGGTGAAGGAAAGGTTTGGTAATCAGATAAATCTGTGCCGTGACCGAGGATTGAACCCCAGACCCCCAGCACAGAAGTCTGACACCTTACACCCTAGACCACCAGGTCACCCTTGAAGAGTTGGAACCGACAGTTGGGAAATTTAAAATTTGTCTGTGCAAGTCTGCTGTAAAAAACTTACATAGTTGAAAGTGATGTGGTACAGGGTGATTCTAGAATTTACCAACTCAAGCTCTCAACTATCTACAAAATTCACAACTTTGAAGTTTTTGTGCCAATATGTGAGGGGGTTATGACCCCCTTTACCACGCAGCGTGACGCTCCTGCACACCATACAGATAGCAATAAATGCGTATGTAAAGTTAAATCATTTTTCTTAGTTTATTGGTAATAAAGGAACGTTTACAAGTGGCCAAATAGTCTTAAGGCATCAGGTTCACCAGACACGATGTACCACCGCACAAACTTACTCGCTCTTTAGAACATAACTAGAGGGATAGAATGTGTTTATTAATCATCTTTTTATTTTCCCCATTTCCCCCCTTCACTATCATATAGTCACCTATACAGTGTTATAGTAAAACACGGGAAAAAAAAGAACATCGCATTTCACCAAATAGCGTTCATGGAATAATATACACCGTTACAGAAACATATTATTTGTTAAGTTCATATTCAACTTACCATTTCCTAAAGCTGTATTTAAAAATATATATTAGATAGACTATAGCTTGGAAAATATAGGTTTTATCAAATATTATTTCAAATAAAATTTGTTTATTTTTAAGAGTCATACAAACTTTTCAACTATAAGTTATTACGTTTTCCAAAGAGTTGCGGAGATAAGATCAAAATTGGAAATAGCACCCTCTAAAACCTTCAAGCCATTTTTATGAGAAAATGAGATGCACTATTTTGTTTGTAATGTTTAAAAAATGCCTGGATACGAATAATAAAAATCGTTAGAGCCAATTTTGAGAAAAATCTGTCTTTTTTCTCTTTTAGCCCTTTGTTTAAGCTAATTCCAAAAACCCCTCGGGGCAACCCTACGAAAACCTCAGATATCAAGTTTTAGTCCGATCAGTAAATCAATTTCTTCTCTACCTGCTTCGGTGGCCGCAAGGTCTGAGGTGTCACTCTCATGTTGGACTAGACTGCCGATGACGGGGAGATCGGTGTTCGATTCTCGGTCGGGTGTACTGAGGGTGATTTTCCCGACATGGTTTTCCAATATTCCTCCATGCCAATGCGGATACACTTCCTCGTCACTAATTAATTAGCATAATTAATATCTACGTATGCATTCGTGAAAACAACCTTTTCGGGTTCTGAGGGTCATAAAAGTCGACATCCATCAAAACTATCACGATACTTTCTCTAGCAGAGGGTTGCAAGAAAGTAAATAAATAATTAAAGAAAAGTTGGGGGGATGGGACACAATGATCCCAGGTTGTGGAGAAGATGGGACACAATGATCCCAGGCTGTGGAGATTATGGGACACAATGATCCCAGGTTGTGAAGAAGATGGGACACAATGATCCCAGGCTGTGGAGATTATGGGACACAATGATCCCAGGTTGTGAAGAAGATGGGACACAATGATCCCAGGCTGTGGAGAAAATGGGACACAATGATCCCAGGTTGTGGAGAAGATGAGAGGGTGGGACACAATGATTCCAGGTTGTGGAGATTATGGGACACAATGATCCCAGGTTGTGGAGAAGATGAGAGGGTGCGACACAATGATCCCAGGTTGTGGAGAAGATGAGAGGGTGCGACACAATGATCCCAGGCTGTGGAGATTATGGGACACAATGATCCCAGGTTGTAGGGAGGATGGGACACAAGGATCCCAGACTGTGGAGAAGATGGGACACAATGATCCCAGACTGTGGAGAAGATGAGAGGACGGGACACAATGATCCCAGGTTGTGAGAGAAGATGGGACACAACGATCCCAGGTTGTGGAGAAGATGGGACACAATGATCCCAGGTTGTGGAGAAGATGGGACACAATTATCCCAGGCTGTGGGGAAGATGGGACACAATGATCCCAGGCTGTGGGGAAGATGGGACACAACGATCCCAGACTGTGCAGAGGATGGACAGTTCTCGTCCGTCTCCCTTGTAGCGGTTTGTCTCTGATCTGACGTGGACATCAGTCACTGGCGGATTGTGTACGAGCTGTGACTGGCTGTCGACGTGGCTCAGTGGTCACGGAGGACAACCACAGCACAGCTTTTATATCCGTCCTGGGGTTCTTAACCTGGGGTCCGTGAACTTGCTTGGGGGGGACCTATAACTGCATTTACTTCAGTCACAAATTTATAGCGTGGTGTTGGTGGAAGAACAATATCTGTTGGTTACTAAGGCTATTAGTTTATCGACACCTATAAAATAACACAACTAATATAGTTAAGTGTTTCATTGTTGGCGCTAGTATTTATGTTTGAGTTTTGTGAACTGTTCTTCCAACCAAAATCAGCTTGTAAGCAACTGACGTTAAGCAGTGGTATAAGCAGTACCCCTGTGTCACCAATAGAGATTACAGATATGTTTATATTACATTACAGATACATCAAAATATCGTTCATGATCATCACTACTTCGAAATAAGGTTTTAGTATTCTGATAAGGGGCCCAAAGGATTCACCAGACTGACAAAGAGGTACGTAGACTTCACCAGGCTGACAAAGAGGTGCGTAGACTTCACCAGGCTGACAAAGAGGTACGTAGACTTCACCAGGCTGACAAAGGGGTCTATAGGCTATCACCAGACTGACAAAGGTGTATATAGGCCTCACCAGACTGACAAAGGGGTACGTAGACTTCACCAGGCTGACAAAGAGGTACACATACTTCACCAGGCTGACAAAGAGGAACACAGACTTCGCCAGGCTGACAAAGGTGTATATAGGCCTCACCAGACTGACAAAGAGGTACGTAGACTTCAACAGGCTGACAAAGAGGTGCGTAGACTTCACCAGGCTGACAAAGAGGTACGTAGACTTCACCAGGCTGACAAAGGGGTCTATAGGCTATCACCAGACTGACAAAGGTGTATATAGGCCTCACCAGACTGACAAAGAGGTACGTAGACTTCACCAGACTGACAAAGAGGTACGTAGACTTCTCCAGGCTGACAAAGAGGTACGTAGACTTCACCAGGCTGACAAAGGGGTCTGTAGGCTTCACCAGACTGACAAAGGTGTATATAGGCCTCACCAGACTGACAAAGGGGTACGTAGACTTCACCAAGCTGACAAAGAGGTACACAGACTTCACCAGGCTGACAAAGAGGTACGTAGACTTCACCAGGCTGACAAAGGGGTACGTAGACTTCACCAGACTGACAAAGAGGTACGTAGACTTCACCAGACTGACAAAGAGGTTCATGGGACAAAATTAAGAGACAGTGTCTTAAACGGTATCTGCAAAAAANTCTGAAAAAAAAAAATCAGGTAATGTTGGTACCCACACCAGTAGCCCCACGGTCTAGGGCATTGAGCTATCTGTATGTGGGCTTAACGCCTTAATACTGTGCACTGTAGCACATATTTTATTACGAACAACCTTCTGATGGTTGTTGGTGTGATAACTGGGCAGGGTAATAATTATCTATAGGGTGTTGAGATGAGGCACGTAGCGTTTAAATGGAATGTACCACCATTTTCGTGTGGAGAGAATGGGAAATCATTCAGGAAGAAAGCACTTCATCCGACCAGGATTTGAGCTCGGACATCCTTGTCACCAGCAATCCAGTATTTTGCGAGCCTGACGCTTTAGAACATGTGATCACAAGTGTGTATTGTATTTAAACAGTGACGAGTATTGTATGATTATACTATACACATATATGTACACGTACACATGTGTGAGTGAGAGAGAGGAGAGTATATAAATAAATACATATATATATATATAAAGATACACATTTCTCAAGCCCTAATAATAACATCCCGAAATACTTTTATTTGGCTGTTTGTTTTGTTGAGTTAAAAATAATCTCATTTCGCGTAGAGCCGCAAAATATAGCTCGTGGCGCGGCAGCAAATAAACTTAACGCATGATTGAACAACTAATAGAGTAAAGAATACAATCACTGGAACAAAATTACCCGATACAAAATAATTTCCAGTAATTTTATAGCGTGGGGTTGGTTAACAATAATAACAAAATATTAATTTTTGTATTAGTAAAACCGAATCTCAATTCTGCGTGTCGATGGGATTTGCTTTTACTTCCAATGATTTTTTTGTTTTTTTACTGTTGTTTCGATTTAAATTACCAGCTACAAAAAACGAGTAATCTAGTAACGGAAATGATCACGCCAGGTCCACGTGATTCTTAGTTAAGGTTTAGAAAATGTCAACAGTTCATTCGATTGGACGGTCGAACGCTCGTACTCGTTATAGACTGAACTGCTGTGCTCGGGGAGATCGGGGTTCGTATCCCGGCCGTGGGTGCAGAGGATCTTTTTCACCTAAATGATTTTCCACTGTCCTCTCCTTACAAATTCGGGACACTTCCTCTTAATTCAACCCTTGTAGTTCCTCTCACATTAACATAATTAATTCAAATGTAGGTAATGAAACACATTGACAAAAATAAACATCAACAGCTCATTGTAGGATTATCGTATCGGTAGCTGATGAAAAAATGTTTATGAAAAGGATATTAACGTCAGTGGCGGCTCATGTATAGGCACTGCGGAACTGCCGCACCCCCTATTTCCACTTGATATTATCGATAACATTTAATATAATGATTCCTTTTTTCTTTAATTCTTTATTTTTATTTTTGTAGTACAATATATATTCCTTAAGCTTAATGTCAGTACTTCAGTAGCCATCCCCCAGTTTATGAAAAAGATACAAAAATATATGTATGGAACTGTGCGCTTCACAGTGCCAGCGACGTGGTGTTTGACTGTTGTGCGCATGCGCACATAGGACGGGAGTGGGGAGGAAGGCGGGACTGCCAGGTAGAGAGAGCACTGTTGCTCTCGCAGTGCCGGCTCTGGCGGGATGTTGGAAGGATTTTTTTTTTTGCTCAGCGTGTGTTGTGCTTAAAAACCGTGTACTATATTCCTTAATGTGATAAAGTGTAGAAGAGTTTAGAATTAGATTATTATTCTGCTTCCAGCTATTATATTTGATTCATTTTTTTCTGTTCTCTTATTTAACAGAAAGACTAAATGCGTTTGCAGTACTTTCAATCGAGAAAATGTTCTCAAATGTCATCCAGAGATCAAGGAGACAAAAAGAATGGGTTTCATTTTTAAATAAATAGATCAAGTTTGAACTATAACAATTTAAATTAAAGTAAGTAAAACAGTTTTTTTTGTTAAGATTTTATCAAGTTCCTGAATAAATTTTCTTTTTATACATGTTNCCTGAATAATTTTTCTTTTTATACATGTTTTCCCCCCCTTTTACACGATTTTAAAACAAAGGCTAAACATTTTTTGCAGCAGCACCCCCACTAATTTTAGCTACGAGCCGCCACTAGTCACATAGCTCCGTTAATATGATTAAAAAGACTTTGAATATGAGATAATGTCATATTTTCACACATTTGTTTTATATTAATAAGGCTTAAACTTTAGGGTTGATAAAGGAAAAATGGTTCTTTTGGAATCTTTCGACTTTATTTTGGCGTGAACCACATTTTAAAACGAAACACCGTAGAATAAACTATTGCGTTAATAGGTGAACTTCTACGCGACAATTTCTCGCTTACCGAGGCCGCTACCTTAATTCTGAACAACTTTTTGACATCACAAACCACTTAATCACGCGATTTACGTCTTCAGACTCGTATTATATTTAAAAGTTAATATTTACACCCTCACTATTACCTAAGTAAGTTTGCACAATATCAACTTTCTAAGTTTATTTGTTTTGTAGCTATCCCCACTGGTAATCACGCCGTTTAAAGTGTCAGACCAGCGTCACACATAAAAGTACAAATATACACATGGGATGCACTTTTGAAAGTATCCTTAAGCAATTATTATACATACCAAGGTCATTATGTTTATGTTACCTTGTTTTGGAGCTGCCCACACCGGTGATCACGAGGTTTAAGAATTCAGGATCGCGATATGTGTAAAAACATAAACCAGGATTAGCCTGAGCACGTAAGACCATACCAAGTTTCCATTTTATCTGTTTCTTGTGTTATTTAATTAACCTGAATCGGTGGTCACGATGTATAATACATCAGGCTTTCATCGGATGTAAAATACATAAGAATACGTCCAAGGTACACACACACACACACCCTAAAGATTTCAATAAAATAATAGGAAACCTCACATGACGTGTGACTAATTAGTTTTAAGGCCTTAAGTTCACAATAAATTATTTTAAAACAACTCACCCGAGAGGCACTAAGTACAAACACAAAATATCATCTTTATTTATGTCTTAGAGCCAGTTTCATAGTCAAACTTAGTACACCTCAAGTGCGGCGCTACACTAAGTACAAGACGACACCTACCTAAGCTCGAATAGAATGGGCCGTTCTCGCATAGGAAACCGGCCCATTCCATTCTGGTTTAGGTAGGTGTCGTCATGAACTTGGTGTAGCGCCGCACTTGAGGCGTACTAAGTTTGACTATGAAACTGGCCCTAGTCTCTACCAGAAGTTATCAAAGTGGGGTCCGCAAGATCAACCAGGGAATCCGTGACATACCTTCATATATCTGTTTATATCTTATACAGTTTTATATAACAGGGTGAATCACTGGTACATATTAAAAGAAATGGAGACGCCTTACCATATTAGAGCTCGGCCAGAAAGTGGGGGGGGCTTGACCACGCCATCTTGAGGCCACCACTTTGAGAGGAGCTTTCGGGCATTTCACTTTAATTTTAGTTTCCTCGTCAGCCAGCACAAAGAACTTACAGAAACATTTGATGCCTTTTACAAACAACTTGCGGCCGGGGTTCAATCCTCGGTCCCGGCACAGATTTATCTGATTACCAAACCCTTCCTTCACCTCTGACAAGACATATTGTGAATGTGGGGAATGCCAGGCCTTCACCGTGGTTCGGATCCCACGTTAAACTGTAGGTCCTCCATTTCATCTCACAATCACCCTACCACTACACATTAGCGTAAGTGCGTATAACCCGAACGAGTAGTAAGACGCGGTGTTAATAATAATAATAATAATAATAATAATAATAATAATACTTATTTGTAGGAGCGAGCCTTTTCCGTTATTAAGGCGTAAAAAATGTGATTAAAAATCGTCTTAGGTCACTAAAATTGCTCAAGATCCCAATTGATGTTTTACAATTTTCTTTTCATTTTTACTATAAATCTTTTTACATTAGTTTGAAAAAAAATCATTATGATTAAAAATGTACAAAATATAATAAATAACTACATTTACTGTATTTTCATTTATATTGTAATTACTTTTACATTAAAAAATATTATGACTATAAAATACATTAATATGACTAATATCCCTATTATATACAATAAATTTATGTTCATATATTTTTGTAATCATTTATCCTACATCAAAGGGTCCGCGAATCAGCTGTTTCCTGGTTGGACTATGAAGTTTGAAGTTTGAGGATCACTGCTCTAGAAGTTTATCATGCTGGTGATCACGCGGTTTAAGGCGTTCGAAACGCAACACGAGTAAAAGTAACAAAACTATGGCAAATTTAATCTAAGTTTTATATTTTTCTTAATTTTAGATATACACGTACCAAAAGGTGTAAGGTGTAAGGATTACGAATTTTTATACTTTTTTTTATGGTTTGTGGTGAATTTATCACTGGCCACATGTATTAAGGTATCAGACTCGTTACAGATGTAAAAGTAAAATAATACTCTCATATGAGGTGCACACACCCTTAAGGATTCTGTGCCAGACTCAAGATTTATATTTTATTGGTTTTTATGCCAACCAAAGTGGTGGTCGATACGTCTAGGGTGTGAGACTCACTACATAGCCTATGTGAGCAAAATAACTTCACTAGAGGCGCATGCCATAAGGTTTCATTATATAAGTATTCAATCTTATCGCACCCGCCTCGGTGGTGTAGTCGGCTAACGCGCTAGTCGTGTTGAGCTCGACTGCTGAGGACGGGGAGATCGAGGTTCGAATATCAGTCGGGTGAACTAGGGGTGGTTTTTCCTAAATGGTTTTCCACTCTCCCTCCATGCAAATGTGGGTTCACTTCCTCTAATTCTCCCTTCCTAATTCCTAGTCCATTAGCGTAATTAGTACTTAAAGCGTATAACCCGAACGGGTAGTAAGACGCGGTGCTAAATATTATTATTATTATTTAATCTTTTCGCCTTTATAGAGATTTGTTGATTTTCGAGATACCTAAGACCGATGGTCAAGCTGTATAAGGCTTAAAAAACTGAATATATATAATATTAAAAAAAAAAACGCCCGAGAGACACAGAATGAGGTCGCACCAAGTCTGTAGGCCTAAGCCAAGCTGCGTCTTACTACGTTTCTTGTTTTTGGAGTTACAAGCACTAGTGGACATGCGGTCTAAGGCGTAAAGCTGCCTCTTGAAAGAAGATGTAATATGTTTGCTAGAATAAGTAATTATCATAAAAACGTAAGATCAAATCGAATACATATTTTACCTAATATAAATGTGAAAATGAAACATTCAACCAAACCAAATTCTAATTGATTTCTCTTTGGATTTAAGATTTAAATTTATTCAGTAATAATTTATCTTTGGATGTGAATTTGATATTTTCTCTTGGTGATAAAATTAGATGGAAAGCAAAATGGAAGACTATATTATTTTTTAAATTGACATTATTACATAAAATGTAACGTTGTTCAAACGGTTTATGGCGTAAAATTGAAATATGTGTACACAAAAAAACGCCTGAAGTGTAAACAATCAGGCTCCTTTGAACATGTATGCCTAATGTCAGCTTTTTAGTTGTTTTTTTGTTTTGGAGTTCTTGCGCCAAACACACCTACACCTTATATTTTATTTATCTAATATCGATATATATTCGTGTATTCTCCCAGCATGATATTCTTCAACAGTGAGCTTCATTTGTACATTAAATTTTATCAAAACTTAATATGAAAATAATGTTATGAGCTGATGACGCAGTTTATTACAATTATTAGCACTGTATGAAGCTTTGAAATTTTTATAATCTTAATATTTTTAAGATTGGTATCGGATTGGAAATTTTAAACCCAAATAGATTTCAGATTCGAATCTCGAATTAATAAATATTTGAATACCTAATTCAACTTCTAAAGAAGTTACACATAGAATAATTATTTGACTTGACCATTTAAACTTGTGAATCTCGTAATATTTAAACTCTTAGTCATTGTTAATAAAGAACGGTTTATTGACTTTTATCTTTTTGTTGGATACGATTAAAAAAACATATATAATCCAGCCAAATTTTTATTTGGATTTGTTAACACTTTACTATAAAATATTCTATTCGATCTGAAACATTAATTATAAAATATTATACTCAAATGTGATTTGAAACAATTTAACTATAATATATTTTATTCGGTTTTGATTCAAAACAATCTCAAAATGAGATACTCCAATTTGGGTTCAACTTGAAATCGATTATTCTGTATTCGCACAGTTCTGTGCTGGCGGCCGGGGTTCAATCCTCGGTCCCAGCACAGATTTATCTTATTACCAAACCCTTCCTTCACCTCTGACAAGACATCTTGCGAATGTATGGAATGCCAGGCCTCCACCGTGGTTCGGATCCCACGTTAAACTGTAGGTCCTCCATTTCATCTCACAATCACCCTACCAATTACACATTAGCGTAAGTGCGTATAACGCGAACGGGTAGTAAGACGTGGTGCTAATAATAATAAATAAATAAATCATTGTTTATTTAGGGTTTAAAAAAAAATTACATAGATGAGTTTTTGATACAATCCCGAGATACCTAAAGGTACATCTTCAGGTCTTGTGGTTAAATAAACATTTTAAAAATAGTAAAAATTATAATAATAGTTATAATAATAAAATAATTAAAAAACAAAAATATTTACACATATCATAACATTTCCTCTCGGAAATATTTACATTGTTGTTTGAAGCATGCCATGAAGTATCCAGTCTTTAATTTTACTTTCTGCTATATTTATTTGAGGGATTTCTCGGAGCGTTGGTGGTAGCAAATTAAACAATTTGGGAATGGTACATCTCAGTTCCTGTTTACCATAATAATTAGAGTATTTGCCGATTGTATACACTTCTTTGTTAGAAATTGAGCGGGTGTTAATGGAATGGGTTTTTATTTGCTTGTATTTATCGGAATGGTAACATCCTATAAAGAGGCTGTACTAATATAATTGGCTAAGAAGTAGAATTTTATGTTTGAATGTATGTCTGTTTGTTAGCATTTTTGGTACCAAATATAATTTTCAAGATCTTTTCTTGTAAACGCGAAATTTTGACTGTGTAACATTCTGTCGTTCCTCCCCAGATGGATATGCCATAAGATATTATTATTATTATTATTATCATCACCACGTCTTACTACCCGTTCGGGTTATACACACTTACGCTAATGTGTGATGTTAGGGTGATTGTGAGATGAAATGGAGAACCTACAGTTTAACGTGGAATCCAAACCACGGTGGAGGCCTGGCATTCCTCATAAGATATTATTGACTGAACCAATGATTTATATATTATTACTAAAGTTTTGATATCCAAGTACATTCTGAGATGGTAAAAAACAATATGTCAATCCTTTTAGCTTGTTCTCAAGTTTTTGTATGTGCTTGTCCCATTTATGATATTTGTCCAAGGTAAGTATGGCTGTCTGTTGCGTCCAGTTTTCCGATACACTCACAACATGTCTGTGTCCAGTTGTGCAAACAATTATGGCTGTGATGCGTAATATTGACTCTTGTATGGTGCATTTTAGGAGGACAGATATGTATGACTTTAGTTTTCTTTGCATTTATTACTAGACGATGGTCATGAGTCCACATTTGTGTCTCGTTGTAGTCTTGTTGCAGGTTGTATTCTTCTATTTTGAGGTTTTCGTGAACAGTCAGTATTGCTGTGTCGTCTGCGTATAGGTAGATATGTCCACGCTTTAATTGTCTTGAGGGTGACCTGGCTGTCTAGGGGTAAGGTGTCAGACTTATATGTTGGCGGCCGGTGTTCAATCCTCGGTCCCGGCACAGATTTATCTGATTACCAAACCCTTCCTTCACCTCTGACAAGACATCTTGTGAATGTGGGGACTGCCAGGCCTCCACCGTGGTTCGGATTCCACGTTAAACTGTAGGTCCTCCATTTCCTCTCACCATCACCCTACCATTACACATTAGCGTAAGTGTGTATAAACCGAACGGGTAGTAAGACGCGGTGATGATAATAATAATAAATGTCTTGTGATAGTATTGACGTAAATTAGATACAGAATAGGTCCTAGTATTGAGCCTTGTGGTACTCCCATATTTGTCAATTTGGTTTCACTTTTTTGAGTGCTAATTTGTACATAGAAAAGTCTGTTAGTTAGATAGTCCCTAAACCATTTTAAGTACGGTCCACCAATTCCAATAATTGTTAATGATCTCAATAATATAACAATGTCAAGCGTGTCAAACGCTTTTTTTGAAGTCAATAAATAGTACCAAAACATGATTATTGTTTTTAAGGGCTTTGTTAATTTTATTAGAAAAAAATGTTCTAAAAGGTTTTTTTAGCGCTTTTTGTGTTTTTGAAATCCATATTGCCTTGGGTTTATTATATTGAATTTATTTAAATAGTCTGTCAATTTGTTAGCCATGTATCTTTCTAATATCTTCTCAAAAGTTGGTAGAATTGCTATGGGTCTGTAATTACCGTAGTCTAAATGGGTCTAATAAGAGAGCATTTCATTTGGTTGGGAAATGTGCCAGTTTCTATTGAGGTATTTATTATATCTACTAGTGCCGGAATTAAATTTGGTCCTATTTTATAATAATAATAATAATAATAATAAAAGCGTCTATAACTGTCAACAAAGTTCCCACCTATCTACAGTAGCCTCATGGCTTCTTTGGTGCTGACCGACATCTTTAAAAAGTTACCCGACCAAATTATGTATCCCTACGCCGAACCATATGATCTGCAAAAGCGTGTGTTTAGCGGCTGTCACTTCTGACAGTCAACATTTAGGTATATACCTAAATATTGACTGTCGGAAGTCAGCGGTGAGCTGTCAGTGAGCACCAAAGAAGCCACGGGGCTACTGTAAGCACTGTAATATTACAGTCTGAACAGCGTAGATTTTTAGTGCAAACATTTGTTGTAGCTCACTTATGTTAATTAACCTCTGTGGAAATAGTTGATTGCTTAGTAATACTATTTTTTTTTAGCGCTCCGTCTTACCACCCGTTCGGTTTATACGCTTGTGAACTAATTAACGCTAATGGTTTTAGAGATTAAAGAGGTAACATAAGAAATTCACCCGCATTTTCGCGGAGGGAGAGTGGAAGACCAGTTTTGGAGAGAAAAACCATCCACGGTACACCAGACCGAGATTCGAACTTTGATATCCCCGTCATCGGCACTCCGGTCCCCTGCGAGGGTAGCGCGTTAGACCATGCGACACCGAAGCGGGTAGTATTATATTAACAATACAATTTATATCAAATTCTTCTAATAACACTTCCCTAAGGATTAACGTCTATTTGATTGGTTTTCACACGACTTTATTAAAAGAAAACTAAATATAAATAGAACTAAGTTTTTGTTTCGCGGTTGTGGCAAAAAGAGATATTACACTATTATAGTACGCGGAATAATACATTTAAAAGTATTTTATTCACACCTGTAGCTTGTTATAACTGCCTACCATAAATTATGAAATAAATGTGTTTTTATAGCTTAGAGAAAGAGCCATATAAAATATTAGTTTCCAAACACACGCGCATGAACACGGTTTAATGACGTCACTAACCACGTTTATTTCAAGTTCATCGTGGATTTTTTTAAATGAAGAGAACGCAACCTTTTAGAAGCTTTCGTTTGTTAAAAAATGGGACATCCAAATGGATATTTTCATAAGTTCGTGTTTCACTACAGTATTTTATAAACGGTTCAGAGAGAGAGAGAAAAAGATAAAAGTTTGTTGTGAAAGTTTTGACTGCCTAAAGTGATAACAACTCAACACATGATCTAGGGTCCTGCAGATCATAATAATTTGGCGGATGGGTACATGAAAGTAGATTAGGTAACTTTACTAGTTGTCAAGTTACCATTACTCCTAGGTTGGATGGACTGTACGTTTCTTTTTAAGAACGTGGTGACCTGGTGGTCTAGGGGTAAGGTGTCAGACTTCTGTGCTGGGGGTCCGGGGTTCAATCCTCAGTCCCGGCACAGATTTATCT
>CABEEJ010003195.1:10030-88173 GCA_901482245.1 Timema douglasi
CCCCCCCCCCTCTCTCTGAGATCCAGCCCTGTCTAGTATCAGTTTCGCAATAGACAAGAATATCAGTGACGGAGAGGATGAGATGAGGTTCGAGTCTCGACTTAGCGCACTGAGGGGGTTTTCTCCTCTCTTATTGGCTCACTAATGCGTGTGCCCTTCCTATGCCTTTCAACCCAATCCCTTAGTTTAAGCCATTAATAACCATGCTTTAGGGAGAGATAAGAAAACTATAGTTTAAATTTAGTGTAGCCTTATTTTATGTGGCGTAAAATATTTATAAAGCTCTTACACCCGGTCAAGATTACACCACCCTCGATCCCCCCCCCCCGTCATCGACAAACCACGCCGAAGAATAGTTTATTAAAAACACCGGTCGGTGAACCTTGGACTATTTCCACAAGTTTCTGCCAGTGCTGTACAAACATATATACGCAAATGATACGTGTGCTCCGAAAGATAAAAGCGAGTGCGAAAATGCTTAGGAAGCAAAGTTATTTTTAGTCAGACGTCACACATTTTCAACACCCTTCTTTTACCAGTTTATCCTCCTTGTTTCATCTGTATCTTTTCATGTCTTCTTTCTTTCGTCTGTCGGCTTACCGTGATGGTCTTTTACGGAGAGTTCTGACAATGTTGCAGCCTCTTATAACCGAGTTGTTAGTTTTAACAGCCGCGTTAGGACTAGCACCCACCATGCAAAGGTAAGCTTAGGCACCGGCACCAACCTACAAAAATATTATTTACAGAAAATTGTTCATGTTTGTGAACTAAACGCGAATAGTTTTGGCAATCTTGATCGACCATGGCTCGATCCCAATCGGCTACAATATGATTAGTATATAATATAATCTGTAGCTGACGATTTTCCACACTTCCATCACAGACTCTGCCTTAAAATGAGCGAAGAAATGTTCCTGCCTGTGCACAGGTAGCTCAGCGGTAAGAGCGTTGGTGTACTAAACCAAAAGTCCCGGATTCAATTCCTATGTCCAGGTGTCGTTTTTCAAATTTATATAATATGACATTTATATGCGGCTATAACCATAATTAACAACTATAAATGCATAGTCATAGCTATTTTGTTCATATTATTTATTTTTTGTTCGCAATTTAGTTCCTTAGAATTAGTGGTTTCATTTTGTTAGAAAATTTAGTTTATTCACCATGTTCTTTACCCACGCGAAACTGTTTAACGTGACTAGGATTCCCATGAACTAAAGGAACCAGGAAAAGGATAACAATGTAAGCTACAGGAATTATAATTAAAAGTTGTTTTATGCTCACTTAGTCATCGAGCCTGGTAAGTGTTCGAATGCTTGTTCAAACGGGTCAGCGTTGAATAGAATTTAATAGGCATGCGATTACCAATTGAAAAATTGTATTTTATTATATACCAACAAATTGATAAAAAAAACTGCTGTATGTATCTCTAGTGTGCATATTTCAAAAGTAAATTGGGAGACCTACAGTAGCATTTTTGACTTTTTTTTAATCCAATAGGTCCAGAGTTCCGTTGATTAAAGCTTAAGGGTATTGTTATCTTTAATGGAATGCATTCATTTTATGGCGGGATCACAATATGAAAAGCAGGCGAATATATAAACCTATGTATGATTGGCAGGATATCACCAAATCAGAGCAAGGACTAATTTAACGCAATGCTCAATGAAATATTAAATAAAATTAGTCATTTAAATAGTGTACCATTTTAACATTATAATAATCATTAGATTAAAATGGAAACATTTTAAAGTTAGAAGTATTTATATTTAAAAAAAATTACTAAAGATCAAAATAGGTGTTTTTTTAAATTTCACAATAAATTAACTCCTATCTTTTTATTTAGGCCTACCAGAGTAGGTACTCAAAATTATAAATAGTCTTGGAATAGAAGCTGGTTTTTGAAAGACTTAAACATTTAGCTAAATAACAGTTTAAGGAATTCTAAAAGAGTAAAATAAAAACAAATGTTATTAAAACACTAAAATGCCTTTAATTATTTGATGAATTCAGCCTCGCGATGGGCAATATATACTTAAAAACAAAACATAATAAAAAGAGAAAATAGTTCTTGACCATGTTGGTTAATAATAATTATTGACATACATCGTCAAGAATTAAATTTTCATTTCAGCACTAGGTCTGTATTTATTTTGGATTAAATTTTATAAACGTTCACCCTAAATAATGAATCAACCGCAAAACTCGACACTATATAGACATTATTTTAATGATGTGACCTCATTTTAACGCCCACAGTCCTCTATCTATAAATAACTTGATCACTTATATCTCCAGACATTCTGGAAATACTGTTAAAATTAAAATTAGTAACAATATTTGCGCCTGGTTCCAAAATTATAAATAATCATATTTACAACAATGTAAAGTAATGTACCTGTTTATTTTAAATTACAAAATAAATTTGACATTGAATAGATTTTAATATTTTTTCCATTGATAAAATGTCGCCGGCCAATTAAACCAAATAAAATTGGTTCACTAACTATATAAGTAGCATTTGAATTGAAAATAAACATAGTTTAGTTTAAATTAATTATCAAATAAATTCAAAAACTTACGAACGATGGAATTTGGTGATCGGAATGAAGAAAATTCGCCCGGACACACTAATTCAAAATAATACAACTACGTAGTTAAGTCACTTAACACAAACGTTCATGTTTAAAACAATCACGATTCACCACAGTTTCGACTACATATTTACATCATATAGTTTTCTATTTTATCCTTTTCGAATATTTTTTTACCAAGCAAAGTACAGACGATTTCTGTTTTGCCACCATCTTTAATTTCGAATCGATTATCAATACTACTGCTGCATTCTTGTGTTCGTATTTCTCAACTAAACTGGCAAGCTAGTATGGCTTTCCGAGTTGAATTGAGGAAATAGCCCATTGGACAAAAGCATTTGGTCCCTAAGGTGGCCGCTACGTGGCTCTGTTGTACGCTATAATTTTTAAGTATTTCTCGGGTACAAGTCTTTAGCCCTGAGAAGTATAAAGCTTTCCGTGCATGGTTTCACCATGGCCTGCTTGTTTTGCTTAAAAGATCAGGCTATATTATTATCTATGGCATTACCATTCATAAATAAATATTAATGCTATGTAAGAACTAAGATGTAAAATCAAGACTATTAGCTTGATATTAGTCATTTTAAATCAAACCATAACAGAACACTTCAAGTTTTTCTTTGAAATTTATATTTTAGAGTATGTACTAACGGGGGATACTGTGTGTTTCAGGTGACACTTTGTGCCATTTGATGTAGTTTTTTTTATAAATATACTAGAATGCTGCAATGAACTTTTAAAGTGTTTACATTGATAAAAGAAAGCAGCACCCACACTTTGAACACCATTTAAGCAGATACTTCCCCTATTTTTGCTGCATATTTAGGGTTCTAAATAAAACATATGTATATATATATATATCAATCCTTGGATTTCTATCATACTAAATAACTGTAGGAAATAGATTATGAATAAAAAGTGGCACAAAGTATTAACTGAAGCAGGAATTTTAAATGGTAAACATATTTCAGCATATGACACAACGTTACCCTGACAAGGGGTAACGTGTCATTGACAACAACAACAACAACAACACTTAATTATTTTGAAATAAATTTGTGCTATTCAACATTTAGAACCCACTTACAAATGTTCAAACTATCTGTGAATAGCAGAAACAGTATGATTCAACACTATTTGAGAAAGGTACAGCATTTAATCATTATCATAAAATGTGGTACAAAGTAATCCCGGGTGACGGTACTTATTATTGAACCTTAACTCAGACGTCAAAATTATTTCTCATTTGTGCACGTATTTAATTTATGTACCCCTTGCAATCATCATCATCATCATCATCATCATGAACTTTTTTTCAGCCTGTGGCCAGGTCTGTTTAGTAAAATGCCTCCACCTGCATTCTCTTCCACTCTGCTCCTCTCACTTGTACACTTGCTGCTATCTGTTCCTTCCATCTCTTCCTTGGTCTCCTTTGTCGTCTCTTTTATCCATTTATCTTCTTCAAATCCTTTCCCCTTCCATCCTCATTACGTATCCATACCATCTTATCTTAGCTTCCTCTACTATCTAATGTACCCCTTGTACACCAACTCTAGATCTTATATCTTCATTCCTAATCATATCTCTGTTGATGAAAGCTAGCATGCTCCTGAAAAAATTCATTCCAAGGGCCTCCGTTCTCCTTGTTTCTCTTTTATCCAAATTCCAAGTTTCTGCTGGATACGTTACTATGGGTATGAAGAATGCTCTAAACAGCATGTCTTTCTTTTTCCAATAGAAGGTCAAACACACCTGTACGAAACCTCTCCCTGCTGACCTCGTCTCACTATGTCTTCTCTGCGGCCCCCTTTTTCCTCAATCACACTACCCAAATACTTTACGCTCTTTGATTCTTTTAAATCTACTCTATGCAGTTCTATCACCTTTCTTGACCTTGTTGTCACCATCACTTCACTTTTTGCCATACTAAATTTTATTCCACACTTTTTCATCTCCATTCCTGCAGCTTATTCTTCCTTTTCCTTTCCCCCCATACCATCAAGTTATCTGCAAACATAATTGCTTTCATTTTCTCCTCAACCAGTTTTCCTGCAATTCTATTTATTATCATTCCCATCACCAATACAAATAGTAATGGTGAGAGGGCACTTCCCTGCTTGACTCAATTTTTTAATTGGCACCACTATTTCCATACTCTCTGTCTTTACATAACTAAAATTATTATCATACATATTCTTTACTCTCCTAGCCACTCCTCTTTCTACTCCAGCTTCCTTCATTGCTTTCCACACTTTTTTTTATCCACCATAAGCTTTTTCTACATCCATAAATTCCATTACCACATCCTTTATAAACTCAAATTTCTTTTTCATCAACTGTCTAATTCCAAATTTTAAATCTATCGTCAACCTCCTTTCTCCATCTTTTCTTCATACTTTTCCTCATTCTCTTTTCTGTAATCTTTTAATACATCTTCGCTCATTGATACACAAGTATAATGCCTCTATAATTTTAACGCTTCTTCCTATACCCTTTGTCCAATCCTCTGGCACTTTCTTTTCCCTCCACACTGCCCTTATTACTCTATACCACTACTGTAAGTCCATGTCTCCTGCTCTACGTTAACATTTCCACCGTGAGTTCATCCACACCTGGTGCCTTTTTCTTCATCCTCTTCAAGGCCCCTTCTACCTCCTTCCAGGTTAGGTCTGCTACTTCCTCCATCTCTTTGTCGATTTCATTCTCTTCTTCTTCTTTTCGTACCAATCCTTCCCCAAGTTCAACACTCTCTCAAAATATTATTTCCACGGATTTTACCTCCTCATCCCTCTACATTATCCTTCCTTTGTCATCCATCATTCGGACCTCTTTCCTTCATTCTTTGACTCACTTGACTATACAATATTTTCTTGCTCCCTTCCACATCAGTCTGTAGCACTTTAGTCCGCTCTTTCAATTATACTTTTCCCCCTTCTCTTACTATCTTCTTTGTATTTCTCTTTTTCTCCTTAAACTTATCCTCGGTCTCTCTTGTTCTTTTTATGAACCATTCTCTGAATTCTTTGTTCTTCGAATCCACCGTTTCTTTTACCTTTTCATTCCACCATGGAGTTTTCTTCCATCTTCTTTTTTCACTAGTTCTTCCGCGTATCTTCTTTGCTGCTTCCACCATGCCATTTTTGAACCTTTACCACTTCTGTTATCCTTTGGTAGAGCTCCTCTTTTTCTGTTTCACTATTTTGGTAACCCCTTCTCCAACCTTTCATCTAGGCGACTTATAGTTTATGGGCCCCTTCCAAAGACACGCTTAGCAGGACCCTAATGTTCATTGACCACGCCTTTGCTTCTCTATCTAATAGAAAATAGTCACAAGCCATCTGGCAAAATACTAAAATGGTTTGTGAGCTGGTTAACTGACAGGAAACAACATGGGCAATTGACTAAGTATCAAATAGTTTGAATTGAATGTGTTTCTTTATACCATAGTTTCAAATGAAAAGAATGTTTACTAGATTAATACAACTTTAAGCATTTTTTTGCACCACATTTGATTTGCTGCTCAGGTTATACACATTTATTATGATTACTCTAACAGTGTAAGGATGAGGAAGGAAACATTTTAGAGGAAATCTACCCGCATTTGCTTAAGAGCGTTGGAAGCCATTTAGGAAGAAACCACACTCAGTAGACCTGACCGTGATATGAACCCTATCTGCTTGTCTCCACCAAGCCAGTCCAACATGAGAGTGATGCCTTAGACCATTCGGCTACGAAACAAAAGTTGAATATGCCTGGTTCAAAGTATCACTCTATACTGGATTGCATGTGACAAGCTAAGGTTTGAATATTTGCTTGGTATATAGAGTATGGTTTTATACAGGGCTTTTTCCATCTCCTACCCACTTTAAAACAACTTCAACTATACCTCTTATATGAAGCAAATAAAAAACCTTGGATGGCTACAAAAATTGTGTCTTGTAATTATATTGGAAACAGGCATAATTAATTCAAATCTAGCCATCGACGCATTTCAATATAAACCTATATGAATGGTTTATTATGTTGTGTAGATAATATAAGATAAAACAAGCTAAAGACATTGAAGAAAATAATACTTATATCTAAGTTTCAAGATTTTTGTAGATAGACATATCTTATGTTTCTATCTATATACTTTCTTTAGCGATAGTTTTACAAGAAAACTTTTGTTCTTTATTAGAAAAATTTGGTGCTCACCATCAGTATATCTACCCAATTCATTATAATACTGACTACCAGGCCACAGGCTGTTAATTTACTATTTAGTCAAAATGAACAAAACCTGCTTAACAATGATAAATGTTTGGTCTTGCTAGATTAAAACCAGGAGGACATACAAATATAAAATATTAAAAACAAAATTAGTAGGGAGGCAGGGTGGTTGCAAATATCTCGACCAAAATAGTCTGCTGCCAACCTTGGCTGTAACTCTTAAGATGCAACTCCTCGAAAAAGACCAAAGTTTTTTGAAAATCTCACACACCAAGAAGTGGTTTGGATAAAACTGATCAATAAACATACTTCTGCCCGCCAGAGCCATCTACACTGCCATGTATGTGAGCAAATGTATGTATGTATGTTTTCATTCCTCGACAGAATACAAACGCAACCAGACATTTACCCTCAAACCTTTATTTCTGTATGCGGACAGATGCCCAAAAGTTTATAAATCATATTTAAATAGTTCTCATACATCTGCCCACATGTTTATGGGCAAATGTGGGGACTAGGTTTGAGAAGTAAAGATGTGGGACTAGCAGCCATAATGATAGACCATACCTATCTCCTAGCTGCACCTATCTCTGGCTTTGCCGTATAAATTAAATAGGGTAGGTGAGCATTGAATATATGGTAAAGAGTTAAGTAGAGTTTATCATTATGGCTCTATTTTTTTTAGATCTAAAGTTCTTCTTTAGTAAAAAAAAGCCAAGGGTTGTCATAAAACCATTAATACATAGTTAACTTAATATGTTGTTTTATTTAAAGTAATTAACTTAATTAGTATTTTTTAAATTTCTTTAATATTATAAAATGATTATTGAACAAAAACAACTAATAAACTATTTGGTTGAGATTACATTAGTGTTCATATTTGCAATTAATAAATATTTATTTACAGATAAAATATTGGCTGACCTTATATGTATTAAAATCAACAAACAAAATAGGTTATAAAATAAAAAGTATCTAAATAAAGCTGTATTCACTACTTTGTACCATATAAACACATATTCCAACCTAAAATGTAACTAAAATAAATGTTATTTTCAATCCAAAGGAATGCTTAACAATACTGTATTCTTTATATTTTCACAAAAATAATGTATAAACATTTTTTATAATAATCAACAAATAAGATATGATTAAATGAATCCAGTGTAGTTTCTGAATACATATTTGATAAAAATATTTCAGATTAAATCATGATTGTTGAGAAAATTTAGTCATGTTGGTTACATTGTGGAGGAGAGAATGAAAACTATGATGTTTGCTGACGATGTGATAGTACAAGGGGAAAAGGAAGAGAAAGAACAGGAATGAAATTTAGCATGACAGAGGATACGGCCTAGAAAAGCTATAAAACTGGATGGAGTAGTGCCAAGAATGTACAAAGTTTAAAGTATCTTTGGAAATGTGATTGATGCAAAGGGAGTAGATTGTTTAAGATACCTGCTAGGTGAAGGGAGTAGAGTATTTAAGAAACCTGCTATGGAAAAGAAAAGTGCCCTTGAAGTTTAAGGGAATGGTATATAAGACATACTTTGTATCCATAGTTACAATCACAGCAGAAACATGGACATTGTATGTATGAGACCAAGATAGTAAAGGCCAAATCAAAAGAAGGAAGTTTCTGATGGGCATGCGGGTTGTCACAAGGAAAAACAGGATCAGGAATGTAGTCCGAAAAGGAGTTGAGATAAAGAAGTATACGAGATAATATTAGAAGTTAGGGTGAGATGGTATGGTCATGTAATGAGGATGGAAAATTAAAGAAGCCCAAGGATAATTTTGGAGTTAAATTATGTAGGAAGAAGATGGCAAGGGAGAATAATAAAGATATGGAAATATGAGTGTGTGTGTGTGAGATAGGAGAAGAATGGTGGAAGGACAGACGAAGATGGGTGCATTTCACTGGGCTAATCTGGTCACAGGATAGAAACAGTTGATGGTTAAAAAGGTTGGGATTATTTTTAAAAATTTGAATTTATTAGTTTTAATGAGACCGATAGCTTTTATAGGAATAATTAAAGAATTTAATTTAATCAAATACTTTTAAGTTAGATTTTTGGATTCATTCATTGCTAATCAACAAGTGATACCAACAACCAAATCAATTATATGCTAAACTAAGTATGTGAGTTAATTTCAATAACTCATAAATTCATTAAATTGTTCAACAAATTTAACACATCCACTAATGAAAGATGATAGCATAAATTTATGTATCTGTATACGTTATAAAACTCCCTTAGTAATTTTTTAAAGGGTCCTTTTTCCCCACTACATCTTACAACCCGTTTGGGCTAACTGCAATTTTTGAAGGTTTTTCTATGGTTGGTTACATTATAACAAATAAGTTAATAATGAGAAACTATCTTGTAAATATAGTTTTCCAAATATTAAGATTGAATATCAATCTTAAGAATTACAATGTGACCATGTTACACAGTTTTAGTCCAAAGTTCACAATGATCAAACTTGTAAAATAATTATATATGATATATGGAACAGATAAATGGGTTACACTTACATTAATAATACTGAAGCAGAAATTGTTTAGACAACACACTAAAATACACTAAAAAATTCACGATCGCAAACAGCTTCTTCAGGTCAAGAAGTGTGTCAACAACCATCCAGTCCAACTAAGAGCATCAGATTACTCTCGACCCAAAGAAGCTGTTTGTGAAGGTAAAAGCTTGTCCATATAAATCTGTTTATTTTTTAGTACTTTTTACTATATCTTATACATTTTTTGCTCCAATATCACTAAGTTGGTTGATTATCCTTCATAATTTACACCATTATTCATTATATCATAATTAAATTACTACAAACTCTCTAGTACAAAAACATATATTCTTACAATAGGATTATTATTACTCTTTCCTGTACCTTCTTACATTCATAAAAATTATTAATTTGTAATCTCTAAATTAATTCTTTAGACAAGAAAAATTACAGAATGCAAACTAATTGTTTTAAATGCACAATAAGTTTTCCTAAACAAACTAAACTCAACATCCTATGACAGTGGGAAAGTAAATGTCAAGTTTCTCCTAGAAACAAGAAAATAATAATTTTACTAAGCAGTAATCATTATAGAAACAACTTAGATTACCCAAGTCTATTGCTATTTGTCAAATGAAGTTAAGGGCCTCTTACTAACTTTATACTTCAAAAAAGGGTGTAATTACACATTCTTCAGAATGTTGATAAGGATACTTTAACAATCCTTGAATCTTAACATATAAAGATAAAGAAAGGTAACCAATCTAAATCATAATAATGAAGAAATTAGGATATATGAATTTATAGAAAACAAAGAAAAGTCACTAAAAGTAGATGGCCTATACAACAAAAGGGTAATGAATTATGTAAATTTATGTTTAGCTGCTGGAGTTTTCCATTATAACAATTTTTGTGATGGCTTTGTATTGGTTGTTTATGGTGAAAGTCATGTTTGTGTCAACAATTATATAAGCCTTAATATTAAAAATTGTGTTGTGTCAATAAACTTCAAGTATATTCATCTCCTCACTGTGTACATTGTAAAGAAGCTGATGCTACAATAGATGAAAATCATCTAGTCCACTATAGCCCTCTAAAGAGTCATGATTTAACCTATCAATATTGGGATGCAAGAAGGCAAATGGGAGAATATCAGTATACTGGCTAACCAACAAACTAATACTGCATCAACTAGCTTCAATTAGTCAAATAAACATATAACACAAAACCACACCATTTTTGGTACACTTTATAAGTTTTGTAATGTCCAACTTTTCCATGTCAAAATCTGTATTCTTCCAAACAAATTTGTCACTACTCCTTGCAAAACTATAGGGATTGGAGATTAAACTAATGGCTTACAATATATTACACTTTATTACTTATTTCAAAAATGATTGAAAACACAACTGAAAATTCCAGCGACATTATGATTTTCCTAACTGCTCCCTGACTTTTCCAGTTTTTCTATGTCTGTATGAACTTGGGCCATATAAATAATGGTAAATCTCTGTCTCAGCAATGTAAAAGAAATAGTGTAATTAAATATAATCTCGATCCATTTGAAAGTGTAGTAACAAAAAAATAGATAAAAGGCTAGTTTTGTCATTTTATATTGAAATGGTTTGCAAATTCAGTTGTAATCTTGGTAGATACTACTAATATAGGTTAAGTGATTAAAACAGTGGCATGCAAGGATATTCTGCCTGGTGATGTTGCGCGCCCACATTTTGCCCCTGGTTGGCACCGCTTTGTGCCACCATGGCAGCCATGGAGACAGGCGGAGCAGGGTGGTAGGCGCCAGGGTTGGGGTGATGGAACCGAGGATCCAGCATCATGGCAGCAACGGCCTGCTGTGAAGTCCTCACAGCAGAGGGGAGCATATGGTGAGACGCCTGCTGGTGCAACAAGGCCTGATGGTCCGACTTGTGATGCGAGTAGTCCAGAGAGGGAGGATAGCCCGGGTATGCCGGAGGTTGACTATGTGAAGGCAAGGGATTATTTGTGGTGGAAGGAGGGTGATGCTGCATCATTAGGCTGGCCATATCCCCCCCGCTGTTAGGAAGAGGCTGATGGGCATGATTAGTGTTAGTAGGTCTGTCTCCGCCAGGTAGGTTGTTGGCACCACCAAACCCACCACTTTCCTGATAAAAATAAACAAATTAGATTAAACACCACATACTTATAATATTGAAAACAAATTAATCCGAGGCAGGTATCTTAAACACACTACTCCCTTTGCATTAATCATACTTCCAAGATACTTTAAACTTTATACACTACTCCATCCAGTTTTATAGCTTTTCTAGGCCTTATCCTCTCTGTCATGGTAAATTTCATTCCAAACATTTTCACTCTCTTCTTTCTCTTCCTTTTCCCCTCGTAGTAAATTACCGATATCAATATGAACAGAAAAATATCTGAGTGGCCCAGCCTTAGTTATATATTTGGTCCAAGTTACCTGGCAAGTTTTATGCCCGTTGGTACGCCCAGATGATGAGGAAGAAGAATTCGATCCTGTCCCCCTCATTGGCCGAGCCTTGTAGGGTACCTTGGCAGAGGCATTCTCCCCATGGTGCCGACCAAAGTGCTCTTTTAGTTTATCTCGCCGAGAACTAGCATATTCGCACTGGCTGCATTTGAAGGGTTTTTCCTCAAGGTGAATTCGCTCATGGCGCACCTGAGCAATATTTATATACACTATATGTGAGTATTGATGTATGTGGTAAGTTACATTATTTTATGCTAGGTTAAACACAATTAATAACCATCATGAATTAAGTGGCTTATGATCAGAAGGATAAGAAGAACTGCACCAGTGTGTGCTTAGTTGAAGAATGGAAAGTCTCATTGCAGACTGTAGGAATAAAGCCCCAAATCAAAGTTATGTCCGGTAAAGTCCAGTATGATGATTAAATATTTTAATTGGGTAATACATAACCCCAAAAAGAGTGTTGTGTGATACTAACTAATGAACAAGGCATTCAATAAATATAGTGATCTACCTAAGACTCCAAACACAAATCTGAAAAGGCATTTTCAGAATCAAAGCAACAATACAACTCGGGCCATAGTCCGAAGAACGGCCTTTATGTGCCTTGAAAATTACTATATGTTTGGGCGGGTTTTAATTGTTGACTTTTAAATATACATTTTTCTGGTAAGTAGATCTTTTATCCTTCTTTGAAAATTTATTAAACGTAATTAAAATTTGTTGACAGAAAAAAATATTTCCTCATTCAGTAACATCAATGATTAACCATTTACTTTTACGTATTTTTTATTATTTGTTTAGTATCACAATAATATGATTGGTTAAAACATCAAACACTAAGGAAGGAACTGACCAAGTGACTCTTCTCAAGGAAGCCCCTTCCACATATGTTACAGGAATGTGGCCGCACTGCGCCGTGGGTCCTTGCATGAGATCCCAGCTGGGATTTTTTGGGTGTTGAATATTTACATTGTGGGTAGGAGCAGCGGTATACATCCCCTATATATAATTCACATGCATGTTTCAGAATGGATTTCGAATAACAGTGCAGTATTTTTTTAATTTATTTTTTATTTATCAACAATATTTTGGAATAAAATTTCCCATTGAACGCAAGCATGAAAGTTTAGTGAATTATAAGAAAAAGAAAATTAAAATTGCCATGATGTATTTTTTTAAATTATTTATTAGCCTATTTAAATAAAATGCAAACTAAGTTTTTTCTTTTAGTAATGCATTATGTTTGTGGGAGTTTGTGCATTTTATTTTATGAAAACCAATCTAGTTTAGTTTTACATCAAATTACCGTTTAAAAACATATAGTAGTATGGATTTAATATTAATCTACATAAAGCTGTAGCTTTTGTAAAGAACAATTTATAATAAGAATCACATTCACAGTGGATCTATTTTGTACACACACAAGTACTGTATAAGACATCTGAAGAATACATAAAAAATGAAAGAGTTTCTACATTCCAAAATATTACACACATACTTAAATTGTTTCGAATAGAAATAAAATTTGGATATATATATAAACCATATTCAAATCAAATTATAAGCTGCGGAAAAAAAAATTGAAACTTTTTCCTACCTGAATGTATTCTTTTATGTGCAATGAGATGGCTGAGATACTTGGTAGAAAAGCCACATATATCACACAAGTACGGTCTATCACTATTATGGCCTGCCAAGTGTTGTTCTAATGTATTCTTCATGGAAAATGCGCGGCCACATATCTCACCTGAATACAATCATTAATTGATATGTTGTTACAAAAAATTTGGGTAGAAACTTTGTTAAAAAATACAATGACTTATCTCTTAGCTTGCTTAAGAAAGAAAGCATAAGTAGTAAGAATTATGTATGAATAGTATTTATGTGGCTAAATCTCAAAGGACATTTACTAACTTTTGAGGTATAGGAAAGAATGATAGGAACAAATAGGACAGACACAATATGGTTTCCAGTGAAAGAAAAAAAACACATTGTTAACATTGTTTGGTGTCACTGGATGGTTACATAATGTTGACCTAAATAATAGGATTTAAATGTTATGATAAATTTGCTTCACCAAAGAGTGGTAAAACATAAATTTTAGTTAGGTTTGTAAAATTGATTATACTTTGATGGTGGTGATGGTGATGATGATACCATATTTCTTTGATTCTAAGAGACACTTTTTCCTCCAATTAAATGTTTCTAAAACAGAGGTGCATATTGAGATCAATGACATCTTAGAATCCATAACTTTTCTAACAATGCTCTCGATGACATAAAATACAATGTATTAAGGAATAATACAAATAAAGACAGGCCAGGAGGATCAGATTGATAATGATTCAGAAGGAAGATGAATAACCTAATGATAAATAAGATACTATTGATGTTAGTAAATAAAATTCGATAATAAAATAATTGATGATATCTTAGAATTGAAGAAATAAATTAATAATAAATGAGTACTAATAATAAATACTAACATAAGATTAGTTGTATTAAGTTATATTGAATTATTTAGTAAATTTTTGCTAAGATAGAAAAGAAAACTATGTTAAAATAAGGTTTATCTGTAAAAATATGTATAAGTCTTAAAGAAAAATATCATTTGAACAAGACCAAAAAGACCACAACATGCACTAACATTTGAATGGTCGATCTGTAGTGTGACATCGAAGGTGAGCCAGTAAGTTTTGCTTCGTACGACAGCTATAGCCACACTGCTCACAATGGTGAGGCCGCTCGTCAGAGTGTTTCATCCGATGAGTCAGTACTTGACCAATTCGCTCACATGTGTAATCACCTGGCAAACAAGAGGAACAATATTCACATGGTACACTACCCAATAATCTTCCCATGAACCACTTTCGTTTTAAATAAACATGCCTACTTTATTAAAACCCAAGTAATCATATTTAGTATCAGACATACACAATATGGCTAAGCTTACCAGAGTTGGTGTTTAATCTAGATTTCTTAGTTGTTGTTTTTTGTTTCCTAAACTGTAGTATGCGTCCATTGAGTTTTAATAAACATCTTTGTTTGGCTCAGGCTTTATTAAAATTTGAAATGACCTGTAGCATGGGATTAACTATGCCCAAGGTTGTGATAGCAACTGTTATACTTCAAAATATTAATAAGTAGCATAGCCCTGCATTGTAGCAATTCAATAGCCGCGTTTATTGAAAATTCCCCACTATGGTATGTCCTTTGTTATGTCATGACACTGTACGTCATTAGGTAATGTTGAGAAGTGTTTTGAAAATGAATAATTCTACTCTAGGATTATTTGAAAATTTTAGTTGTGATGACAGACATATTGGTGTGCTACATCTATTATGAGTATTTAACACAGTCTTAATACAATTTTTTGTCTCTATCATAGATCCCCTTTATGCATCTCATCACATCATAAAATGAGTCGGGAGCCAAAACACCTTCATGTTGCTTTGATACAGATAAATCTCTAATAGCTAACATCTTTTGGAATAAAAAAAAAGTGTGTTACTAAGAAATATATTTCTTGAACATAGTTTAATCTTTATAAACCTATATATTGTGAATATTAACTACAACAATCTAATAACTGCACTATGAAGTACTGTATGCAGGATAATTATGACAAGTGAATAAATATTGTAAACAGCTTACTGTAAAGATTGCATAGTACACTTAATAATATGGAAATTAAATGAAATTTGAACAGTAGGCCTTCTGTACTTTATATGTGCACACGAGCACAGACAACTGCTGAAACATTCCCTCAATGATGGCTTGGTAAGGGTGGAAAGTACCAAAGTTTAATCCTACTGGCGTATTATTTTAAAGCTAAATGCTCATTTCTTCCTTAATTGATTTCAATTTGGTTTTGTTGAAACAATCTTTTTTATTTATCTGTTTCTTTAATCTTCAGTTATGTCTGTATTTCTTGTACCTTTTATCTTTCAATTTTGAGGGCACCTGATGTCCTAGAATTTTTTTTGGGGGGGGGGGGGAGGGGCAATGGGCCCAAGCCCTTTAGCGTTGATCCCTAGAAAATATTATATCACAGACATTTATACTCTACAAGTTTGCAGGTATTAGTGTTATTTTTTATGAAGAGCTGGAAGGAGTATATTGTTTAGGCCATGGCCCCAAAAGAAGTATGGAACTTGTGAAAGTTTGGAAACCACTGGGCTAAATGATCCACTAAAGAAATGTCTAAGTTTTTATGCTAGCTATATTTAATTAGAAGTATTTGGTCCAACACCTTAGCTCAGTCGGTATTGTGTCTGTCTACCGAGTTAATGGTCCC
Organism: Timema douglasi; assembly: GCA_901482245.1. Classification (NCBI taxonomy): domain Eukaryota; kingdom Metazoa; phylum Arthropoda; class Insecta; order Phasmatodea; family Timematidae; genus Timema; species Timema douglasi. The sequence continues at coordinate 26,148 of CABEEJ010003195.1, forward strand.
GAATTTGATTCCCGGCATGGCCATGAATTTATAATTGATTAATACATGATAGAATTAACCAGCCGATAGTGGAAAATATATGGCATCAATTAAAAAAACTGACCAAGGTCATAGGCTGGTAACAGTAATTATGAGTATTAGTATACTTACTATATATAGTAAGATAAGTTTTAAATAACTAAAATGGAGTTTCAGTGATATTTACTACAGTTGTACAAGGTTTGGCTATTAAATAACAGGGCTGATGCTCTAAAAAATTGTACTTACAAAATTACTCAATGGACATGTTGTTTAATAAGTTGCATAGTAGAGCCTAACTCAAATGAAGGTTGAGTTTGTTGGTCAGTTGGCCTCACTGTGTATGATACTTTTAGTGTTTGTTCTAACATAAAATTTTTATAACCTTCATGTATAATTCGTTGAGCACTCATAGCTTGTACTTTGTTTAAATGAGACGTCTTGAAATTGTTGATTATGTTTGAAAGTTAACTTGTATGTGATAATAAAACACAGGACATGTTATCACCTTCAATGTAATATCCTCCCCATATGAATCTTCCACTGTTGGAAGCAATGTTTCAGGTCCTTTTCTGAGAGGCTGTTCATGAGCTTCGTCACTTTTCCTTCACAGCATCAACAGACTCGAAACGAGATCCCTTAAGTGCAGACTTGATCTTCGGGAACAGAAAAAAAGTCCCACGGGGCTAGATCAGGTGAGTAAGGTGGATGTTACAACACCATAATCTTGTGCTTTGCCAAAAACCTCTGGAATATACAGCGCTTTATGTGCTGGTGTGTTGTCCTGATGAAGACTCCATGAGCTGTTCTTCCACATTTCAGGTATTCTTCTTCTTCTTCTTATGCATTCACAAAGGGTTGTCAAAACCTCCCTATAGTAAACCTGGTTAACAGTCTGAACTTCAGGTACCCAATCAATATGAACACTCAATCAGATATAAAAAAACTCTCATCATTGCTTTGAAATTGGACTTGTTCATTTGTGCTTTCTTTTGTCTCGGTGAACTGGGACTCTTCCAATCCATGAGTTGGCGCTTATTTTCAGGGTCGAACTGAAAAAACTATGATTTGTCACAAGTTATCACATTTTATAAAAAGTATGGATCATTTTCAATGTTATGAAGGATGTCAGCACAAATGTTCATTTGAGTTTCCTTTTGCTCAGGAATGAGCAGTTTTGCCACCATTTTAGAACAAACTTTTTTCATGTGTAAATTTTCTTGTAAAATTTGTAGAATAGTTTCCTTGTCGATATTAACTAAGTCAGCAATTACTTGAATGCTCAGGCGTCAATTTTTTCGAACGATTTCACTAACTTTTTCAATATTAACATCTCTTTTTGATGTGCAAGGACTGCCAGGACGCGGATCGTCTTTGATTTCCTTCCTCTCGTCCTTAAATTTTTTAAGCCAATCGAACACTTGAGTACGAGATAAACACTGATCACCATAAACTTCCTTTAACAAATCGTACATTTATATTTTATAATAAAGGAAATGGATGAAACTTAAGAAAAAGAAAAAATAAACTACTAAGAGTAAATTTGATGAAGAAAGCCCACCTAGGGAAAGAGGAAAAGTGTGGAAAGAATCCAAGGCACAAAGGTGACATCTTCTTATTTGTACTCTCTTCTTTCTTATTTGTATTTGATAAAGGCAACAATGCCGAAATATTATTATATTTGTGTTAAAATGTGTGACTACTTCTACTATAAAAGAGAGATAAAAGGAATAAGATGTCACCTTTATGCATTGAATTCTTCCCACATTTTTCCTCTTTCCCTAGGTGGGCTTTTTTCATCAAATTTACTCTTAGTAGTTTATTTTTCTTTAGTTTTATCAATTTCCTTCATTATAAAATTGTTTAGCCATTGGGTCACCTCATTTTTAAACACATTGTACTATTCTGTATCGGATTTCCCAAGTTTTACAAGAAACTTCACGTTGACATGCTGCTTACCTTTTACACTCAACCTAATTCTCAGGTACACAGTCCACTTCAAACAAAGGCTACGGCTGAACTGTCGGTTACACGACCTTGAAATTTGGAAGATAGAGGAAGAAAAGAACATAAATCAATATCTGACCCTGCTTGTTATTGCTGAGACCTCAGGTAATTGGCGAAAAAATTGAGTTCGGTTATTTAGTAGCCACACCTCGTATAATAAATAAAATTTATTGAAGTAGCCAAACTCACAAGAATCACACTTAAAAGGTGGTCCAGGAAAGTGTCCCTTCATGTGGCCATAGTAATCTTTGTTCCATTGGCAGACATAGCCACACAGACCACATTTGTAAGTTACATCCATAGAGTGCACCTCGGCTAGATGTTGCTCTAGTCTGGTGGTGTCTGGCGACACGTGAGGACACAGGTGACAGCCATACCCATCCATCATCTCAGAGTCTGTTAACATAAAATTGTGCTTTTATTTTAAAACAAATGAATTTAGGGTATGTAAATTTTAAACATAATACACCTAGAGATGAACCCAATGGGTTAATTAACAAATTCAAATCTCAAATCCAAATTTTTATCTCAGAATCTCAAACCTGAAGAATGCTTAAAATATTGAACTGTGTGACCCCAATCAAATGTGACTTTGCTTTAAAAGCTCATAAGTATAGTCTGAGTTTAGTGATGGGAAGGAGGAGGCTAATGGAAAAAACTAATGTATATTGTGTATCTGAGTAAGAAAGAATATTTTAGGTTACCCCATGGTGCTAAAAGTCCCAAATAGTTTCCCTTACTTGTGAAGTCCTTTTTAAATTTATTTATCAAATAATTCATAATGTGAGGAGCGTGTTAGCTGTCATGACAGAAACAGGATTAATAATAAAGTTATCCGGGAAAGAGTGGGAGTACAGGTAGTAAATTAAATAGTAGAGGGAGCAAGGCTGAGAGTGTATGATTAAGTAATGACGCTGTAAAAGCAATGAATACCAAAGAGAGTGATGGAGATCAAGTATACAGGAAAAATACTGCGAGGAAGACCAAAAAAAAAGAAGGGGGGAGCAGATAAAAGAAAGTGTGTGAGAGGAGAATAATGGGAACAATGTAAGGAGGGAGAAGGGTGAAAGGAATGATGAAGATGGAACCATTTTACTAAAGTGACCCGGCCACAGACTGGAGACATTTGATGATGATTAGGATTGTAGTATTTAAGAACTTTTAAGAAAAATCATAGAATGACAGCAAAATAAATGATTAGCTAAGTTACAAAAGTAAAATGTTGTACAAGTATATTTTAAATACGGTTTATTGATGATAATAAATAACATAAATAGCTCTGTAAAGTTTTATACAATTTCATCAATTGTCTTTATAAGCTCATCCAATTATATCTGAAACTAACTATCTAAACATGCATTAATTGTGACACCAGGATTAAACGAAGTTAAATTTTAATTAAAAATATCTAACTTTCATCATCACTTCCTTGAAATGATGTTTCTCTTATCTTCAACTTCTTCTTGTGCCTCGAAATTAAGGCTACTTTCAAAGCAGCCAACCTTGCCATAGGACGAAGACGAAGCAACTTTTCTTTTCGGCGACGAGAACGCCTAAAAACTAAAATAATAATACAATTCAAAGATTGCAATTGTAAATGCACAAAAATATTTGTATTGCAGTCATGTTAGATATAAAGTATTAATTTTTGTCTAGGTCAGGAGCTTAAGGGATTGATCTAAAGTGGAGCTTAAGTGATAATTATCAGATAGAATATAAGTGGTTCAGAGGCTAGGTAGTAAAATATGAGTTTGAGAAGGTATACAAGTCTATATTATGCCTTAGTATAAAAGTGTCTGAAAAAATAACTATAAAATACAAATATTTTACAATTAAGATTAGCTAATTTACATTAGATAACTAAAATATGACTTACTAAGTTTACGTTTCACTTTTTTTGTGGTCTTGACGGTGACTAGAGAAGTATTATGAGATTCAGTTTTGCAAAGCTTTTGTTCTTCTGAGCTGGCTGATGTGTTGTCACAATTTGGGTTGCTTTTTTGTGTCGATTGGAGAAACTGGGGACAGTCACATATTATAAGACACTGATTTGTTTTTATTTGATATTGACATCACAGTACAACTCTAAATACAAGCCAAATTATTGGTCTTGAGATAAGTTGGTCAGGATGCTTTTAGCTATGTGGAAAATAATAAAGTACATATGTGCATTCCAAAATGTTTGTGAACCATTGGTACTGCTATTTTTCCAGCATCTAAATGTGGAGGGAAAAGCTTAGTTTCCACTTAAGTTAACAATTTTTTTTTTCTACAAAAGTAAGTAAAGTAAGGTTTTTACTACCATAAGAAAGACTAGTTACTATACTAAGCTAGATTTCCTGATTTCTTCTTTTATTAAGTACCGTATCTATAAAGTACTTGTCCTGCCTTGGCCAATGCCAAAATACTGTAGTCTTAGTAGGCCTACTAGTCTACTTCTTAAAAGATTCTTAAGGGGAATACAGTTAGGTAGACCTACCGATGCTTTAAATGGTAATTTATTATAAAAATAACCGAGATAAGTGGTTTGTAATTCACTAAACTAAGAACGTCCCAGACAATCAGATCATAACTGCACTTAAATTTAAAGCTTAATTTGTGGTGGCGTGCATACCTGATTGTTTCCAAGTGACTGTTGATGTACCGTGTTTCCACCGGTGTGATCATTAAATCCTTCAATAGCAGTTGATACAGCCATATTCAAGAATGAGTCGTTATCCAAAGAAAAACCTCCCTAAATATATATATATATATATATATATAAACATAAATCAGATCAAGATTAATTTTACTCCAGTATGATAGGGAGGCCTATCTAAATCTAAATGCAATCAATATATGGATAGAAATTTCTTACCTCACATTGGTGTCTTGCCCTTTCACATGCTTATTTCTTCGAGGCTTATCTACTACATAATAGAATAGATTTTACAATGGAAGAAATAGCCTAGTGTTTATGTAGTAGCTTCAAACCTAAAATGCTTTCAATAATCTTAACCAACAAGAAAATTTACAGTCTGATGATTATAGGTAGCCCTTTATTCGAAAACTGGAAAATCATGTTGCCAGTAAAGATAAATTATAAAGTAATCCATAGTCAAAGCTTTTGATAACATTTTAGAATAGCTTTATAGGTCTAACTAATAAATCAAATAAGACATATTTCTAAAATTGGTAAATTTAAGTGGCTTTCAATCAATGTCAGTGGTCAAAAGTGGGCTTCTTATAAAAATCAGGGCTTACTTAATATGACTCGATACTCGAATCAATTTCTAAAGCTGTATGTTCTCCAAATGATCAACTTACGTTTTCCAAATTATATAGAATATGCTTCTCTAGTATGGTTATCTCATTTCTGATAGAACATTAAACACTAAAAATAAAATAAAAACTATAGACTGCATTATGCCACAAAATTGGTTCTTTCTCTTAGAATTGTTTCTTATGAAGAAAAAGGTCTGTGCTAAATTGAGAGAGCAACTATCACATAAAGAGCTGAGTGAAACCTAGCCTCAGCTTTTCAGACAGCACACAGAAAGTTTTTCTCAATAGGCCTATAAGTTCATCAATAGTGATCAAAATTGGAAGTACATCAGGCAATCTGTGATCTTAGCTGAAAATAAAATGTTTACATATTTTAAAAATAGACTGAACAAAGAGTCCTCCCACTAGGAGTATTGTGTGACGTTAAGAAGATGCCATCTACATATGCCACCATTTTTCAGGTTATACTTTACCTGAATGAATTTATCCTGAAGAGCTTGGTAAATTCCTTGATATTTTGGAAACAACAAGTTGTTATCTACAAGGGCCTGTAAAATGAAGTAGAGAGATATTTCACTCGAGGAGTAGAGAGGTTCTCTATCCACATGTTCTGATATCATGGCTCCATCCAGTGTGTTCCAGTCAACAAATGTCAGCAGAGTTCGCATACTTCGCTCCCGCGAGTTTATATCTCGACTGATCCATTGAGCAATAAGACTCAACAATGCATTCTGAGGGACAGTCCAGGACTAGAATAAAAACACAAAGGTTAAGTAACATTTGTTTTAGACCTACTAATAACAAGTATAGGTAGGCCAACTTGGATGAAACGCTTGACAAAATGTATTAACAACATTATTTTGATTTTTGTCAAAGGAAAGTTTTGTAAATGCTATTTTATCACATACATTATTGTAAAGTGACCCCTTTTGTATGTACGTGTTAAAGATCTAGAGATGTAAAATGTTTTTATTTCTCATATGATACAAGAAAGCTTCAAGTAAGCCTTTTATTAAAGAATTTTGTTTTTGTTTACATACTTAGGTTTTTAAGTTTAATTTGAGTTTAACCTTCACATATAATTAGTATAAAATTAAGATAAAAGTATATAAAACAAATAATTCTTACCTTTTCTGAAAGAAAAACCTCAATTTTAGATAAAGGACTGTTCAATAGTTCATCTTGATTAATAATTTTATTCAAATGAACTTGTACAAATAAAGTTGCAGCTTTGGAAAGTGCTGGCATATTATATTTTTCTGCCATTTCTCGTACAGAAAGACAATTTGTAACATCGAGATATCTGTCTAAATACTCAGCACAATAACTTTTCAATTTTAAAACAAGAAAATGATTAGCAAGTCTCAACAGTTCGGCAACATTGTTCTTGTCGATTACAACAGTGCCTGTGTACATATAATTAAGTAAACAACTAAAAATATCGGAATTTTGGCAAGTAATTGTCAATCTTTCTTTGACAGTTTTGTGCATTTTAAATACAGAATCAAAATAAGGGGAACAAGATGCCAAAATATTTCTGTGAGCTTTGAACTGTTTCCCTTCCACATAAAGGGTGACATCACAAAATCTTCCTTGTTCCTTCTGCGTTTTTAGTTTTTCGAGAACTGCATTTCCGTGTTGATTTTCAGTAAAATTCATGGGGTTGTTAGGTAAAACAGATAAAGCCATTATGATACAAGCCCGATGAACACTTATTTTGTTTTAGTTATAATTATTGCAGTTAAATTATTTAAAACATTTATGCGAATGTTTATGTTGCTTAGTTTTGGTGAATATACATTCGGAACATTTTCTCTAAATAAAAGAAATAACATTTTGAAGGAAAAGACCAAATTTCTCAACAATTACACTTTTTGACACAAGAATAAATAATCAAAGATAAGCTAAGACAATGTATAGTGAAGGTACCAGAGAACGACAACAATAATTTGATCGAAGCCTTGCATTGCACAAGCATTCACCCCTGTTAAATCTATCCATAAAATATATGTAAAAATTTCCCCAAAACTTTCTCCAAAAGGATATTTTTGTCATACGATTTAAACCTGTATAATGAAAAAATGATAGCACTAGATTGATATTAGGTATATACTGATACTATAGAAACACAAAAGTGTTAATATTTCCCCCCCAATCCTACACGTCATCATATATACATAAAGTAGGATGCTTCCATATTTAATAAATAAAGATTTTTTAAATATGGTCACTATTTTGAATTTTTCATGATTGCTTTACTATTATTTTTGATCTAAAGTAGGTAATTTATTTCGTGTTAGACATAAGATATTATTTTTTTATAGGAATGATTATTATTAAATGATTTTTTTTTTGTGTTAAAAACAATTCTATTTATTAGATTAGTCTTGTAATTAAAATAGTAAACGTCTGATAAAAAAGGTTTATTATAATTATTGTTTTATCTACATGATAGCTTTTAATTTATCGCACAGGTACAAAACTTAACTTTAAAATGGTATATGAATCCAATCAATATTTTGATTATAGATGTACCTAATTTAGATTTAAGTACAAAGAAATTTTATAAAAATAACAAAGATTAAATAAGACTGCCCGCTTTAGTGGCAACATGGTCTAAGGTGCTGCTTTAATAGTAGACTAGCTTACTCATGGAGGGGAGATAAAGGTTTGAATTTCGGTCGAATGTACTGAGAGTATTGTAAGAAACTAGAGTAACCTTGATTTGTTCTTTTACTCTATAAGAAACTGGATGACAGTGCCATCTAGTCGGCTCATGAGTTGTGGTAAAGTTATCTACTTAATGACCATGACACATATTAGTGTTGCAATCTCGATAGAAGAAGCTGGGACTCGTCACAGCCTTTAACACTCCCCTTCTCTTTCACACACACAAATCACTACACCGTGAGTTAATTACTTTCCACCAATTTATAAATATATTTTGTCATGCCTTCCATGAAACAAAACTATACTATATGTTATTTGAGGCGTGATATGTATCCTCACTTTACTGGAGGTACTTCCTGTTGGGACCTCATGTTCTGGATAGCGTCGTTTGGAACCGTAAGAAAAGGTTTGTTTATTTTGTTGTTGTTTTTCATCAGCACAATGGACCGAAACACATATCATGAAATTTAATAGGAGTTGTAGTGAAAACATGAATGTTATTATTGAGAGCAAATAAGTGAAATAATTATAGGTGCAAATACATCGGAGACAAGCTAGCTCGAGGGGCTCACGCTACCAGGAGTTTGCAGCAACGCTAGATGGTTTATATGGTGATGGTTATAAAATAACCTCCACCCTCGTGTTTAACGAAAAACATGCTTTAAGTTTGGAACCACAGACTAAGGTAAAGTTCTACAACTAAATTTTACCGACAATACTACTAATTGAAACCCTAGCTTTTAGACTTTAGCTCTAGCCAGTTAATTTCGGTCACATTTGTAATGTGGTTTGGAAATTGGGGGCCCAGTTTGTCATCATGCGTGAAATGCTGAAAGGATTGAGAAGCTGCCCACGTCACCTCAGAAAGAACAGCATATTCCATCTGCTCCTAAATTACACCAAGCTAAAAAAGGCACAAGTGTAGAATTGTCCCACAAATTCGACGTGGACAAAACTAAGATATGGCTGAAAAAATTATACAGAAATACAAGAGAAAGAAAAAAAGGGAAGAATAGAGTGTTTCTGCCAAGCCCACAAACAAGGACACAACAGATACACAACCACTAGGTTAAACGTGTTGCGCTCCTTTTAGAAGCTTTACTCCTTCTGCGTTGGGATCGCTAGGTCCAGTGACTACAGTGCAATCAAGTGAGAATTTTCTAAATTACTCACTTTAAACTTGAATTTACTAGAGGGCAGATACAAAATAGGAGCTCTTTGAGTCAACCAGTCGGCTATCAGTGAGAAAGCTTCCTCCCTGTCTCTAACATATACCCCTCCCCTCCTAAGTTCCCTAATCCTGTCATACAAATTAGTTTACTTCAACCGCACATTACAAAGAAAACACAATGGGCTTTTTTTTTACAAGGGACTTGTTGTCGACTGCAAATATAATTGTTAAAAAGAGGCCTGAGAAACATTGCACACATTTAGAAGTTTCAATTTATTTATGAAGGGGTTATATATACTTTAATATTGTTTTCACCAAATGAAGGCCAAAGTCCCAACCAGTTAAAAAGTTTAAATTTTGATTCTAAAGTTGTTTTTTATTGTGTGATATAATATCTTTATATAGAACCACGCAAAACAATCCCACAAATTGTGACCCTATCAAAACAAAACTTTATTTAATATAGGAAGACTAGATATAGGTTTCGAACTTTTTACTTTAATCCTATAAGTAAACATTTCCACGTAAAGCGTCATTTAAAAAAAATTCAAACTTTCTATCGATTCAGAGAAACTTTCTTATAATTTTCGCCAACATTTTGTTTAAAACATATCAAACCACTTCTTAAATAATCTTAGATTTCTAAAAGTCTGCACACATCTCAGTGTTCTCCCTTAAAAAAAACCCTTAACAACTTTAAATATCCTCAACTGGAAACATTTTTAAACACATCCTTGATAAATCACATTTTTTTAAATTGAAAATAAGAAATTTATTGTTTTAAATCCATACATTTAGGTGTTTATAAACCATTATTTTTGTAATTTTTCTATAAAATGTATTAAACATAATTTCCTAACAATGTTTTCATTCAAAGTTAGGTACCTCTGTTGATATTTATAGTACACTATTAGGGGGGCGGATTTTTCCCTAAATGCCTTTTTAAATCCTATGATTTATTTTCGAGGATTGCGAAGATAATGTGATAACTTTAATAGTGCCTATAAATGCCTATTTCTGTGTTTAGTGCCTATTTTACAAATAGGAGCCTTAAAGTGCCCTTTTTTTAAATATATATTTCTCTTCCTCCTACCTCATTTTTTCTTTCTAAATATTTGGGGCTGCCCCCCTTCCCCTCCTTCACTCCTAAAGTCACTCCACGTAGATACTCATGTTACGTAGAAGACACATGTGTCCAGTGGTCTGATAGGTTCAATCGGGTCAGACTGGTGACAAAGATTTTCTTCTAGCTCACAGCAGTGTCAGTTCATTCAGTGGCTATGTATATTACACTATTACACTGACCACTGTGGCAGATATGTTGCAAATTTTGTGGTTAGCAAACTAGACTCTACGGGTCCTGGGAAACCTCACTCGGTTGTTTCAAAGATGCATTTATCTACAGTTAATTTTGGCCAAATAGTCCCTTTAAATTGCTATTTAAAATATTATATCTAAATAATAGGCGTATAAAGCACAATTCGTGTTTAAATAGATACATAATGAAATGCGTTGGCTTTACCTGAATCACCTTGTAGTTGACCCTGATTCTTACAAACGTAAATATATTGACCCAAATGAAGTGTGCTGAACAGTATCAGAAGAGATTTAGAACTTTTCTAATAAATCTAGTGTCAGAAAAATAATCTTAAGGGAAATCGTGAACTTTCCGATTCCATGATTGAAAATATAATAAATTACTTTGTCATTGTTCTATATACTCGCACCAGCAGCATTGAATGGCAAAAGCAATATGAGCAATTCTCTATCACCTATCGGCAAGAGATGATTGTTACATAAAAATGGCCACAATGAAATTATAGCTAATGGATGCTCCTACTAAACATATAAACCTATGTAAAGTTATAAAATCATTAGCATTTGACAGACTTAGTTGATATAGATCGAGATATACCGTAAAACCAATAATAGAAAGATTGACTGCTCCCGATCTAGGCATTTTGTAACTGCTTGTGTGTAAAGGCCTAAAATAGCAATGAGTCATTCAATTGAATGATTTATTGTCGGGACCCAAAGAAACATATAGAAGTTTATAACTAAATAGGAATTGCTTGTAATAAATGATGTTTGCTATTTCAACTATGGAAATAAAATTGACACTGAAGTTGACCTCCTCAAGTGAATGAATATTATACCTAGTAGCTGCAAATTAGATGGACGAAATAATTTGTTATAGGTATGACTGTTAAAGATGTGCCACAATAAAACACATCAGAGAAGAAATACTGCAGGATATATCGAAGTGGAAGAAAAATACACATTCACGAGGAAAATTAAACATATCAGGATAAAGGCTTTTTAAAACAAGTATAGAAAGTTACTGTTCTCAGTGTGACATAAACTTAGAGTTTTATCTTTTCCAAGCATCACGTCTTACTACCCGATCAGTTTACACTCTTATGTAGGCCTACTAATTAAGCTAGTGGTTCTAAGGATCAGGGATTTTATAGATAGAGGAGGTACTCACATTTGCGTGGAGGGATATCGGAAAACCATTTTGGTAAAACCACTGTAATGAAATCGATCCTTCCTTACTTCTCCAACTGTCACCAAAAATACTACTAGCTTTACCACCCAGCCAATATTGCAATTAAGAGGCGTGAGGTTAGAGAAAGTGGGGAAAGAAAAAAGAAGAGTATTATATTACTCTGGAATATAATAAAGTTGTGGGCGTATGTATGTTCGGCTGCTCTTAAATGGTAGAGGCACGGACTCTAAGTGACTTCTTGTTCTTGGTAAGGCTTGGGTAGGCAAAGAACCAACAAAGATAAATTAAAATCCCGTTTCTTGTTCAGAATTTGCGCATGCGTTTAGGATGGTGTTATTTTCTTTAGGGATTTCATTATCTTTGGCAAATAACATAAATCTTTGAGATTATTAAAAGATTACAAAAAAATACAAGAAAAGTAAAAAAGTGATGAGTAATCAATTTATACATCTTTAACATATTAACTTCTACTTTATTTTAAAATGTCACATCAAACTGGTATTAAAGGCATGTAAATTTATATTATTAATTAATATTTGTAGCAGGCTTGGTTACTACTTATTGTATTAACTTTAACCTCAATTTAAATTTTCTACCCTTTATTTTAATAATATCACAATCTTTATTTCAGCAAATGATGATTTGAAGAAATTCTTTGGAAAATGTAGAAATGGAAAAATTCGTGTTTTTAAAGTGTCCATTGTTGAGGGTAAGAAACCTTTCCCTTTTTATAGAGTTTTGAGATCTAGCCTTTTTCTGCGGGATTAGACTGCATATAATTATATATATATAAAACTCTAAATCCAACTTTCCTCACCCCTAGCACATTAGTGTAATTAGTATATAGGTGTATAACCCAAACGCGGTGCTAAAAAATCTTCCAAAGTGTAGAATAATAATAATAATAAATTGCATTTATTTTTTAGCACCACGTTTGGGTTGTACACCTATATACTAATTAGACTAATGTGTTAGGGGTGAGGAAAGTTGGATTTAGAGTTAGTGTATCCGCATTTGAGAGGCGAGAGTGAGAAACTATTTAAGTAAAAGCACCGTTGTACACCCGACTGGGATCGAACCACGATCACTTTAGTATATTTTTAGTGTGCCGCCTTGGACCATTCGGGCATCGAAGCAGGTCTTAAGAAGATTGAGTGAGTTGAATAATTCTATAATTTATTAAGTTTAAAGTCTGTCCAACCTTACATTAAATAAAATTTAACAAAATCACATAGGAACATAACTATTTATGGAGACGAAACCCAAAAACCATACCTTTTGGTCATTCTTTTTCTTTCTATAAAACCTGAAATCACAAAAATTTATACTAACATTACCCTCACAAAAATGTGGGGAATCCAATAATACTAAATTCAAGATTATTTAAAAAATTATTATAGTGAACAATTCAAAACCAAATTTACTTAAATGAAACAGGAACTAATATTAAAAAAATCTGTTAAAACTGCAGGAACAAAGATTTAGGCCTAAATATATAATAGACCCACTTACTGCTAAATACTCCTGCAGCAACCACACTTAGCTTTCTTTCACAACAGACGAATTTCTTGAACATTACTAGTAACTAATTTTTTTCTTAAACTCTCTTGCACATCTAACAATTTTACATCCAGCAAACTCACACAAGCCTCAACTAGAACTGAAATCACAACAAAGTAAATATCTGATTAGGCACACCCACCAAAAGTCAAATTTTAAATAGGCCCTACCTAGGCCTAATTTATATTTTAGGACTAAATAGTGTATAAATATATTACTAGGTTTCTTTAAAAAAAATGTAACCTAACCTTCTCTACAGTAATTACTTGGCTGACTTGATCTAACCTATAAGGTGCTCATCTAGCAGTAGACTATATAGGCCTACAGCCAATGATGGGAAAATCGAGGTTTTTCCCACCAGTCCGGTGCATTGGGGGTGGTTTTTCAACGATGTTTTTCCACTCTTCCTTCACAAAAATGAGTATACACTTCCTATAAATAAATCCTTCTGTATCCCTAATACCATTAGCATAGTTATTAAGCATTTAACCTAAATGCGCAGTAAGACATGGCACCAAGAAATAAAGTAAAATTAGACTCAATTAATATTCACAAAATAAACAATTTGACTTTCGTAGTATGATATGTCATACTATCCTAAAGGATCAAATCACATGTTGATATAGCATATTTACGTTTGGACTAAGGTTTTGCTGAATTGTCAAAATGTCATAGAAATTCAAAAATAATTTCAAATAAGTATAACTATAATATTGTTATATTCGCTGTTTCCTTGTTAGTATATTGATAGTATTACATTTTTGATGGTTTGCTATCCTAAGTGTCTTACTGTACATAATAAGGTGCTTCAAAGGCATCATTCCCTTGTTTAAAACAAACCAATATGATAGGGGCCTATGTCCTAATAGGTTAGGGAACTTCTGATTTTCAATAAATAAGATTCCATCTAAATATTATTTGTAATGGTTTTAATTGTTTACTACTAGGGATTTCAAACTAATTTTTTCGATACATACCTCAATACTCTCAATTCTTAACTCTCAATGAAAATACTGGCAACTAAGCAAAACAGAAAAAAATCCTAACTATTTTATTAATTATTTATAATAATATCCTTTAATATTTGGTAAAATGGATATCTTTCTTTGTCAAAATTAAAAGGGATTTTTTTTATTACTATTTAATACTATTTTTAGTTTAATTGCTGTTCTTTGAAGTTGAATAAGAATGTTTTTAACTTATGTGAGTTTGGATACTCGGAAATCAAGAATTGAAAAATTGAGGTTTAACTTAAGAATTGGAATCTAGAAAATCAAGTATTATGATATTTCTATAAATAATTGTTTGTTTTAAAGTTGATGCCCCCCCCCCCTCTCTCTCTCTCTCTCTCTATATATATATATATATATATACATATTTGTGTAAGGTTTGGTGTTAAAAAGATTAAGTTGTATTGGTGACCTGGTGGTCTAGGGGTAAGGTGTCAGACTTCTATGCCGGCGGCCGGGGTTCAATCCTCGGTCCCGGCAAAGATTTATCTGATTACCAAACCCTTCCTTCACCTCTGACAAGACATCTTGTGAATGTGAGGAATGCCAGGCCTCCACCGTGGTTCGGATTCCACGTTAAACTGTAGGTCCTTCATTTCATCTCACAATCACCCTACCATTACACATTAGCGTAAGTGCGTATAACCCAAACGGGTAGTAAGACGCGGTGCTAATAATAATAATANTCCACGTTAAACTGTAGGTCCTTCATTTCATCTCACAATCACCCTACCATTGCACATTAGCGTAAGTGCGTATAACCCGAACGGGTAGTAAGACGCGGTGCTAATAATAATAATAATTAAGTTGTATTGGACAAGATGGCCATCAGATATCCTTTGCCAAAGTCGAGCTATTTTTTATTTAATTTTTAAATAGGCCTAAGTAGATAAACACATTTTATTTTTTTATTTTCATAAATTAATAGATTTGCCATATAATTTGTTTGTGGAAAAAAAATAATCATATTTTGGTAACAGAAAACAATTCTTATATGCTCTATAGTAAGTACTAGGCCTATCCTTTGGTTTTATTCACAATTGTCATTATTTTGAATTACAGAAGAGCTAGCTCTCACTTCTTTCAAGGAACCAGTAGGCGCGTGGGAGGAAGATTATGACAATTATGTCATATCAATGATTATTGATGAACAGCCTTGCTATATTTTATATAGGTTGGTCAGTTTATTTTATACATTTATGATAATTGTGAAACTAGCACTAGATATGGGCAGCACATAATGGCTAGAAGTTTGAAGTCGCAGGTTTATTCGACTTCCCAAGGAATCTTGCAGGCAGCACTAAAAGTGTTCATAAACATGGGCTTGTCTTTAACATTAACTTTTTATTTAGCTACAAATCTTTAGATACCCTGAGAAAAAAATTGATTCATTCAGAATATTATTAAAAATTTATTTACATTTATTCAAATTTTGTAGTTTAATCATTACAATCCATAATCATGATCAAAGCCAAAACATGCTACTAGCTAGTAACAACAAAGTGAAACAGCTCACTCAACACTAGAGCTTCCATATGATCGTAATAGGTTAACACAAAAAAATTGTCAACTACAATCATAGCAACATATCATCTATAATCTATTTGACAATTTACCTTCACATACAATTTCTAACCACTGGGAATTGTCTTTAGGTTTCTTTTGAATTATTCAACCTTTTTATGTCTCATATGTCAAGTCAATTAATATGGTTCTAATAATTTTTTAAAACAAGAGATCTTTTGTACGGCTTAAATCTCACATTTGGAGGACTTTAAAACAGTCTTTATCTACATTCAATTAAAATATAATTAAGATCCCCAGAAAACAGAATATAATGTATAGCTTACAAAAAAAAGTATCTCATTGTCATCACTAGTACATAATATGTGCAAGAGTAGATTATGCATTTTAACATGAATCACATTAAATTACTACAGGTATAAAAAAAAAGTGTTAACATTTAGGTCTTATTTTTATTATTTATTACTATTATTATTTTAATTTTATACTTCAGGCAGAGGGTTGCACTACATACTAAGAGAGTTGTAGGGCCCATTTATTTCTTGAAATGTTTACTTTGTAACATATATTATTATTATTATTTTGCTTCAAGAAATTTATATCCATAGCTTAGTGGATGCTGTTTTATTACATATTGCATTCAAATATGAATATTTATTTAATCATGTTTTTTATGAACCATCTTTTTACTTTCAGACTAGATTCTAAAAATACATCAGGCTATGAATGGCTGTTTATCAGTTGGTCACCTGACAACTCTCCTATTAGACAAAAAATGTTGTATGCATCAACAAAAGCAACATTAAAACAAGAGTTTGGTAGCGGACAAATTAAGGACGAACTTCATGGTACCTCACTGGTGTGTATCCATTGAATGGTCAACATCTCCTACTTAAGGGGGAGGTGTTTATTATCCAATTACTTTGGTTAAACTTGTTGAGTAGATTTTTTTTATTATTAAATATTAATTTAATCTTTTTTTTCAACACATTCTTAAAACTACTGTAAAACTTTAGGCTATACTAGAGTTAATTTTCTCTCATAAATTACTTTAAGTTCTTAAAACATCTTGCATATTATAAATCTTCTATTCAAATATTAATGCCTAGGTGGCTACCTGATTTGTGAAAAGAATACTTTGAGATTAAGAAACAGAAATATGTAAGAAAGAATATAAGAAAAAACCTAAATGTTGAGTAAAAAAATAAAATTTAATCATAAAACAAATTACTAAAACATGTTGAAACGACTTAATGACAAGTCTTTGGGCTCACTTTTGATATCATTGACAGGATGATGTAACACTTAGTGGCTTCCGTAGACACATGCGTGCAGCGGGTGCTCCTGCCCCATTAACTTTGGCAGAGGAAGAACTTGCAGAATTACGACGAACCGAAATTAACACCAGTGTCGGTATTGACACTAGACAGCATACTTTGTCTGGGGTGTCATTTCCTTTGACTGATGAGGCATGGCAAGCCATTGAAGAACTGGCTGATAAAGTTATTGATTATGTACAGCTCAGGATAGGTAGATCCTCTATTTATTATTGTTTTACCACATAAACTATGTTTAAAAAACATGCAGTCATCTTTTCTTGCTTTAGTGGACTTGTAAGAACTAGAGTTGGTTTGAATCTACTATGAATCCAAATTGCCAATCAGAATCTTGTAAGAAATTATGAACATAACAGGAAATATAAATTTAATAAAATAATAAAAAAATACAAATAAATATAAACATTATTTCTAATAATCCATTCATATAAGATTCATTTAAGTGTTAAATTACTGGTCTGGGGCCTGATTGTTAAGTTCGTCCTACAATTATAATTGGTTCTGAACCACCAATAAGTAGTATTAGAGCTCTAAAACAAATTTCACTTAAAAGTTGAAAGAAAAAAAAGTTTTTTTATTCTAAGGTTTTTATTCTTGAATTTCAAATATCCTTAAAGATTTAAGGGTCTCATCCCTATTAAGAATATTTTCCTTTTTTTATATTGTATCACCTTATTGTGACTTTTCATATCTATTTTCTCATTTTAAAAGATTATCCAATTTAACTTATGTATAAATAACTTTACAAAGTAAGTATATTAGAGATGGTTTTAATCCTATATTTTTCAAATCTGAATCTTAAATCCAAATTTAAGTCTTGATCCTGCGGTATGTCTATTACATTATAAACAACAAAGAGAATGCTTTTTTAGTAAATTAATTATATTAATACAATGTTGTGTGTGTGTGATTTTGTTACTCTCCCAACTACACAAGTCTGTATAATTCCTTATACCAATTGCTTAAATCAAGTCAAGGTCTTCATAATTGTATTCAAGATATTTTTTGATATCTTTAATACAAATCTCATCTCTAGTATATACTATTTGTACCTAGAACTTAATATTGGAATCTGGATAGAGTGCATCAACTGATTTAGAGTTTCCCAAATTTGTTTCCACATCTAAAATTAATACTAATTGAGTCACTCATAAAGGTTAAAATCCTCTTCAAGAATCACAACACACAGCCCCATAAAGACCTTACATGGACTGACTGATCATCTTAGGAATTTAGTTTGTGGTTGAACTTTTATCCAACATTTAGGATGTAGCCTACTCTTTAGTGGACTATTTGACCAACATGACAACCACTTTGTCATATAATGTTGTATTCTTTGCAGACTTGGAGGAAGAAAGAATTCATCTGTCTGACAAGGATAACGTCAGTGTCAACAGATTAATAGAAAAAGTGCCCTCAGATTGTGCTCGCTACCACCTGTACAATTTCAAACACACCCATGAGGGGGATTATCTGGAGTCAGTAGGTAAAGAATTTTAACATATAGCTATATATTCATTTAAGGAATAATATCTTCAGTCAAGATTAGTTCAATTATCAAACTATTTTCTAGCTTACAATCTTTCCTCCGCCAGTTTGCTTAATAGATTTCTTTCTTTGCAATGCAATTAAATTTATGATGGGTTATAAAGGTAGGAGTCTAGGAAAGGCGAGCTATGGGCAGTGTAACTATTGCAGTTTTTATAGTAAAACATATTTTTGACAAAAATAAATTAAATATTGCTTCAGTAAGTAAAGAATTTCATTTTCTACACATGGTGATATCAACAGTTCTTGAATATCTTTAATGAGCATAGCGATGAGAATTCTTTTAATTAAGAGAAAAAGTTGTCATTCAAATCCAGAAAATTCTCAATAGAAATTCAAGAACTGTTGAGGTCGGCATGGGAAGAAAATTAAACTCAATATTTTTATTGGGGAAACGTTTGATTTCTCTTGTTTTAATATAAACACTGCAAAAAAACTGAAACATTAGACATAACATTTTATTAAATTATTATCTTATTGGAAATTAATATTTTGAACTTTTAATTCTCATTCATAGTATTTGAAGAGTTCAGATACATAGTAACTAACTTCATTAACCACACACACTTTTATTTTCTCTTTGCAATACATGTGCTTATGTCAAGATCATTGAGGAAACAATAAAGTGAAACTCTCTAAAGATTTATGCCCTCCACAGATACAATAAACACAAAAACTTTATTTACCTTACATTGGTCTGTTCGTAAAATTGTTGGAGAACATTATCCTCGTCAATAGTTAATTGGAAGTAATACTTTGTATAGCAAAACTGTTATCTTTGGCTGGGGATTTAACATTTGAAGGAGGGGAAGAAAATAACAGACCATTAGATCAGTTGTTTATGGTTCTAATCGTAGATAAAGTATGTGATCTATGCCATTTAAGGTGTTAATTAAGAATAATTTATGTGAACATTAATAATCAATTGTTCATTATAACTGTTGCATCTCAAGAATTTTACTGCACACATGGTGTAAATTGTTCTTTTCCACATATAATAGACCTATTTACAAAATTATCTTTGTGTGTTAAAAAATACAGAAATTTTCAAGAACTTAAGTTAATGTGTTTGTTATTTACTTGCAGTGTTTATCTATTCAATGCCGGGGTACTCTTGTTCAATTAAAGAACGCATGCTCTATTCCAGCTGTAAAGTACCTCTCACAGTGACAATAGAAACACAAATCGGAGTTCCTTTAGTCAAGAAGGTAAGTATGACATATAATTTCAGATTTATGTTAAATGTATCGGTAGAGTTGATTGCACATCCCTGATTTTGAATGATGTATTGCATATTGAGAGTTGTAATTTATTTTTATCTGTTTAGGTAAATTGTAATTTATTTTGTTTTGGTCATCCATCACAATGGCACACTCAGAAATTGATTTTGGGGGGTAAGTCGGTAGTAAAAAATCAAGGATTTAGCCTGAATGAAATTTTAAGGATGGGGTTTTAACCATCTGAGGCTAAGATAATTTATGAATATTAAATGCCTCTTCGCATTCTTTGGAGTTTTCTTTATATTCACTAAGGCCAGCGATTTAAATAATAAGGTTTTGCAAAGCTTTGATAATATTGATATCGATTCACATTTTATATTATATTTGATAACTCGAATAAAAACAAACTAAAAAAAATTGATTAGATTTTAGGTCAACATTGTACCTAAATATGTAAATTTTTTATTTGAATAATAATTTAAAAACTAATTTATAAGTTTATGACGAACCCTAGCACCCTCAAATTCACCTGGAACATTTGACATCATGCCATATTCTTGGGTCTGGAACTGAACCTTCAAGAGGGAAACACCACAGTCCAAACCAAAACCATCAACAGTACCTCCATTTTCAAAGCAACCTCCTTTTCATGTAAAACACTCTTTATCTTATAGCCTAGTTAATATAGCCAAACATATATTTTATGGGAAGAAGACCTTAACATACAATGTCAACAACTTTGCAAGGCTTTCACACATGGGAATACCCTAAAACAAAGTACTATCCAATCAAGAGCCTATCAAGAAACAACCTTCCAATTACATACCACTCACCACCCAGTATTATGAAGGAATAGACAAACTTAGGATATTGTAACCTGTGTTTAGGATAAAGCTAACCTCATCACCTCTCACAGAAAACTTCTTAACACTGCTCCAAGACTAATAATCAAACACCTTACTCTAATCTCCAAAACATTCTGGTTAACCCAGAATTGCCCAACCCAGCCACAAACATCAGGCCAAAGCTTCCTACCCTTGCAACAAACTGATTTGGAGTACCTGCAAAATTCACCAATCATCCACTTAATCAGCAAATTCACACAAATTGAATACCCCATGAAAGACCACTATGATTTCTCCACAGAAAATCTTATATGTCTATATCAGTTACATTGCAACTACTGCATTGCTGAATACATTGGTCTCATCACAGGAACACTCAGACAACAAATGAATGGGCACTGTTTTGATACCAATCACTATGACCCTGACAAACCAGTAGCACTTCCTGACCAAACGCATAATGCAGATTTTGACTTGTGCTCTAGTACTAGAGTAATACTTGCTAGCTCTCCCCAATAGTTGCAAAGCTTCCCAACATCGTGTGTGGGAACTTGTTCACCAACCTTAGATTACCATCTCTCCTTTTCTTCCTAGCAGACCCACTCACACCAGTCAGTCATTTCTAATCAAACAATAATAATAAATGATAGCTGATAATTTAATATAAATACAACATTCTATCCATCTACCAAGAGTCAAGAAACAAGTTTGAACAGGGAACTACAGAATCTAAGCAAAAAATCAATCAATCAAGAAACAGGTATCAATATTGTAATTAAGTACTATCAAAGTGACCATGATCTATTTCTTGCCATGCTGCCATGGTTCATTTGGTGTTTTAGTCTCTTCTACTGAAGAAGGGAAATCTTGCACCCCAAAAATGTCATGTTTTGTTGTATTTAATTGTGAGCTTTGTGGCCTACAGTTTTCTGGTGTGAGATTGGCTGTGCATATGGCAATTTTACTGTGTGTAACCTTTTAAATTTCAATTCATAAAACTGGTCTTAAAATGTGTCATTTACATTTGACATATTTATAGTGCTCAGTATTTTTGTTCTGCTTTAGATGACCTAAGTTATGCTTTGCGATTTACAGAGCAAGGGGAATACCTCCGCTTGTCCCCTCCGATCCGACTTTACTATTTGTCCCACATAAGCTTAAATATTTTATCACTGTTTGTCAATCTGACTAGTAAAAAAAAGCAAATTATATAAATTATCTTGTGCTTTTAATTATCATGTTAACAATAGATTGTGTTATCTAAAATCTAATAATCACAAATATATTTTTTATTTGCAAGTTTTCATGGCTCTAATTTTTTATTTTATCCTTGTACTGTAATTTAAACTTTTGCTATTGCAGCTTGAAATTGATTCTGGCGAAGAATTGACAGAGGCTTTCCTGCAAGACGAAATTCATCCTAAGAAAAATCTCCACCGCCCAAAGTTCGCCAAGCCTAAGGGTCCTCCTAACAGAGGGGCAAAGCGTCTTACTAAAAACCAAAATGACACTAATTTACAATAGGATACAAAAGGGAAATCACAGAGGACTAGAGTATTAATAATTATCATATTAAATTATTTTTTAAATTTTGTTGCTGCAGAAAAAAAATCTAGGACTTGTTCATGCACTTTTAATCATATTGTTTTGAGGAACTACCAATATCAACAACTCAAATATTGTAGTATTATCAGGGTTACCAATTTTCCAAAATTTAACAATGTCTTAATAAAACTTAAAGTAAAAATGAAGAGGAGTTTAAACAACCAAAAAAGTTATAGGAATACAGAATAAGACAAAATTAATGTGAACAAAATCAGAATTGAGGCAAAAAAATAAAAAATTCATACCATTGTGGGAAAGTTAACTTCTTCTACATATAATATTTTACAAGATTCAGACTTTAGATTCATGATGCGTTGTTAGAGTGAAGTTATGGATTCAAATTATCTCTGATTGCGTCAAAGTAGTGGATGTTCATTTACTAGAGTACTTTTATGGTAAAACCAATTAATTCTGTTTGAACGATTGCAGAGTGCACACCACTATCTAAACAAATATAGACACCCACCAATTATAAACGTGACATAACCTTCTCTTCACAAATCCCCGGCTACCATTGACATTTGAATAAAGAATCTACAATAATTTAGATGCTGTGATCAACCAAAACACTATTACGCTACCATCAAAGGGCTTGATTCGTCCATAATTTTGTGATGTGTTGTGTATATTTAAGATAATTATGTCAACTTAGTTTTAGTGGTAATTTTTCAAACCTTTATTTTTTTCCATTTTTCATATTTATTGACTCAAGATACCATCTATATTGTAACTATTATTTCAGTATTTTTTAACCATAAGTATGCTTTTCATATGTATACAATGGTATTTTACATAATGATAAATTGATTACTAATAAAAAAAACTTTTTTGAGCATAAATATGTTTAAAAGTTAGTGGGAGGAACGCCACATCTACCTTGGTAATGCTGGATTAGGAATTTAATGAAGTTTTCTCTTCTCTGAACAATTTATGTTCTAGCATAACCCAGTTAAGTGCGCAGGTTACCCGGATTAACTTTCAGCTATGATTTAGCCTAGTACCATTTCACTAGCTTAATGTTTTAGATAAATCTTTATAAGTTGGTCAACTTATATAATCGTATTGGTACTGACAGTTACTAATGTATATGATGTGATTGGCAGTATTTTTTTTTTGCTGCTTGTGATTTTTTAAAGATATGTATGTATGATGTTATTTTTAAATTATTATCTAATGCATTGAGTGGCAATTTGATCATTAAACTAGCGGTATTAAAAAAAATTGATGAAATAAATTCATAGTTTCTCTAAAGTCTAAACCATCCTGCATACATTTTTGTATACTAGTGCACACCTACCAATTTCAAAGTGATACCCTTTTGCTCTTGCCAGGAATCAAATCTTTGAACCATAGTTAACTAAGACACCACACTATCTACCTAATTGGCTAAGATTTGGAACACTATTTGTCTATGTTAATAAATTTAAAAACAAGTGAAAGATTTAAAAAAATTCAAAATAAGAAGGTATAAGTATACAAAATGTGTACGTAGATTAAAATATATTCGTAATACTATATTATTTATTTTTAGAAAATTGAGATTTATGTTTTTGTTAACTATTTATAAATGAGACTTGTCTCTATGAGGAAAACATCTTTTTTTTCTTTGAGATAAATGTATTATATTTGGATGAAGGTAATATATCAGAAAATATGTTACTTCATCAATTGTTAAGTATTCAATATCATGAAATTTTTACTTGTCAAACAGAAAATTTAACTTATTGTTTCACATAAAATGTTTGTTACATCAAATTATTGTGTGTATTTGTGAGAATTGTTAAGTTACTATGAAATACATCAAGTATTTGGTTAGGGGTTTCTTTTAATCAGTGTACCTGTGCTATGATTTATAATAGGTGTAGTTTCTAAGCTATTAAGACTTAATATGTTTACAGTTTATTTTATGGCTGAACATACTACAGGGTCACCACTAATATTAAAGTTACACTTGTAACTTTGAATCGCCATGTATTTATTAGAGAAGAATCACATGGATTTCACAGAAAATTTGAAAGTAAAACTGTCCATTAAATTGAAATGTTTCTTCTGCACCACAATGCATCTATTGTATGTGGTGTTTGGAAAAATTACTCCATTATCATGGTTGGTTTTTGTTTGCTCTTATAACGAATACTGTTACAGATTCCTAATTTTCACTCTCAATCTTGTATACTTATAATAGTTGTTTAAAGTTGACAATAAGCCTGTAGGAATGTGAAATTCATGGACAAAGATATATTTTTAAGTTACTGAAGGTAAAGAGTAAAGTGGAGATATTTTATCAAAACTAAACATCTTTGCTTATGAGTCATCCTATGACTACCAAGATTTTATCAGTGGGACTCCCAGTTATTACTAGTACAATTTGTAAATAATTAGGATTTGACCCATTACTTTTTTAATTGTACTATTTGTTGTATAAAAACTTTCAAGAATTTAACAGCCTTATTCACAAAGTGCAATGTAAAATAGGAAATAATGTGATAATACATTAAAGAGTTTTTTGTTGTTGGTACTAAAATATTTATGTAGTAATTCAAGGAACTTTTATGAATATTTATTATGAGGGCAATTTGGAAAGTAACTTTCGTTTGGCAGTAAATAAAAAACTTGCATAGAAAAAATATTTTATTATATACATCTTAAAACTACAGCTTTTTACTATTTTTCAACATAGTAACCATTTAAATTTAAGCATTTGTCATAGCGTTTTACTAATTTACAAATTCCTTCTTCATAAAATTCAGCCGCCTGGGCACGTAGCCAACCTTCCACGGCATTTTGAAGTTTGTCTTTGTCATCGAAGTGCTGCAACGCAAGCCACTTCATGTGAGTGAAGAGATGAAAATCACTTGGCCTCAAGTCGGGGCTTTAAGGGGGATGATCAAAAATGTCCCATTTGAATTGCTTTAAAAGCTCTTGAGATTTAGAGCAATGCAAAAACACAACTCCGAATGTCAACATACCGTGACGTTTGTTTTGAATGACTCGCTTAAGTTTCTTCAAAGTTTTACAGTAGACATCTGAAGTAATTTTCGTACCCCGGTCCATAAATTCAACCAGCAAAACTCCCTCAGCATTCCAAAAACTGTAGCCATAACCTTCCTCGATGACAAAGTTTGGCAGGCTTTCTTCGGCTTGCATGGGGAATTGGTATGACCCCAAGCCATCAACTGTTGTTTCGTTTCGGCATTTACGTACGCCACCCAAATTTCGTCATCAGTCACAATTCTCTTAAAAAAAACCTTCTCCTTCCGCGTCGTAGTGTGAAAGTAAGTCTAGGCAAAGCCCATTCGTTTGGTTTTGTGGACCTCTGTAAGCAATTTTGGTACCCACCAAGCACAGAACTTTCGGTAGCCTAATTTATCAATGACAGCCTCTTACAAAACCGTACAAGAAATTTGCGGGGATTGTTCAGAAAGTTCAGAGATGGTGAATCTTCGATTTTCACTAACTTTTTCGTCAATTTTCTTGATAAGATCATTACTCACAACAGAAGGCCTACCACTCCTCTCTTCATCATGTATGTTTGTTCTACCACTTTTAAAAAATTGGATCCATTGCCACACAACACCTTCACTTATAACTAGAGATGGTTCAAATCCACTATTTCTCAAATCCGAATCTGCATTTTTTTTTTGAATCTTTAATATCGAATTCGAATCCTAGCAAGTTGTTAGACATTTTAATGATTTACAAATAGATCTACATTACATAATATAGGCCTAAGCTGTAAATTAAGATTTATTTCAATCATGCTTTCAATTTTAATCAACCCCCCCCCCACATGCCTCGCAAAATACTGGTTAAAATCCAGCCAAATTAAACAATCTAGACTCATATTATTGTTTGGAAATCAAATCAATCAAAATTTGAGTGTCTTTTAGTTATTTTTAAAAGTGTTGATAGAATGAGTTAAGTTTCTAAAAAAAACATGTGACATAAACAAAAAGATTACGCCTAATTTTGTTCAACTTTAATCATCTTGAGGTATTATAATTTATTTTGATAAGAAAGCTAAAATAAAAATACAAACAGATTTAAAAAAATATATATTACAACAACATGCTTAACAATTAAACATACATTGGAAATAGTGAACTCAATAATGCCTAAGTATTTATTATTACCTTTAAAACAAGCGATATATCGATTTCTGAGAAAACATTCTATTAAAACACAACATATTTTCAACTCTTGCAATATGTTCATTCTTATTTTATTGGCCAAGACTGTTTTTGAATATTTTTACAATTACTTCAATAACATATTTGAAAAAAATAATAAATTCTTAGTTAAAATCAATTTAAAAACAAATTATGAATTAGCAAGTCGTTATTTGATTATTAAAACTTGATAGCACTTACTAAGTTATCAGATTACCTGAGTCAATTTTAAACAAATAATCTATATACAATATGTAGACTGGTAGGTGTAAATAAAGTTTGATCGGTGTCCAACTGTTGACAGTATTTATTTTTCATGAAACCCAACAAAATATCTAACTTAAGGATCATATGAAATAAATTGGGGTTCTTTGCTTAGTCGTAGATTGCTTCTTACATACTTTCTGTTATCTGCTGCTCCCATATTTCATCCCCATCATTCGCCTTACGATTATTTTCTTTTCCACCCTCATTACATGGCCATAGCACCTCAGCTTTGCTTACTCTCCCTGTTCTCCCACTCTTTCCCAGATAACTTCAATCCTAATCCCGTTTCTCCTCATGATAGTTAACTTAATTTTCCTAGTCTCTCCTATGTTCAATGTCCAATGTTTCTGCTGCATAAAGTACATTTACCACCCGAGTTTACTTGGATGACAGTTCAAAAAGTTACTAGGAATAGTACCTAATGTATCCCTGCACCAACAGTTGACATATGTAGCTTTAGATAGCTGTAATGAAAACATATGGTAGTATATGAATGTAATAGTTAGCCACAGTAATTTAGGCCAATATTATTTATATTTATTTGAGGTCAGGCACAAAGCTTATTTATCTTTTTAGTCACAAGATCTAACAAATATAGCTTCAAAATTTTGACCGACGAATTTAAACCATGTGATTGAGCATGATGCAAACAAGTTCTTTACAATGGTACACCCAAGCAGTGGATATAAATATTTTATTCAGTTAAATATTTTGAAATACGATAAAGTCATTGTAAAAATAATTTATTATATATTTTAAATATGACAAGTATTTTTTATTTTCCAAGTAAATACGATGCCTTTATTAAAAAGTATTAATGTATGCACTATATTGCACATAGAGAACATTTCAAAACGAAGAATAAGTACTTTTAATTATGTTTGAAATATTGCTTCAGATTGGATTTAAAAAAATATTATTAAACATAATGAAATAATGTGAGAAAACTTAAATTTATTTTATTTTAAATGTAAAATATAACATGTAAATAAAAAAAACTTATTTATAGCAAAATAGTGATCTTTCACAAGTACATCACATCCCCTACCTCTCATATGCTCACCACGACCCACAGGGCAGATCCTTACTCCGAGAAAACTTACAGAATTTGCTGTTGTAAATACTGCTATGAAGACATCCCTGCCGGCATCTGGAAATATGCCTCTTCAACAGACCCTCATTTTAGCTGGTTCACACAAGACCGACTAGTGAAAAAAAAGTGTGCTCATGAATCTTCTCAAAAAACAAATCCAATCCAAAAGACCAAAAACAAAAGTCACTGATCAACTTCTTTCCTTGTCCAGAGTTCAAAGAAATTGAACCGATCTTTTGACGACTTTTTAATTCTATTCCTATAGCTGTTCCTGTATTTCCTCTTCCTTCTCCCCTCCATACAACTTGTAATGGTGAAAGGGTACTACCCTGCTTCACTCTATTTTTTTTATTTAGAACCACTCCGTCCTTCCCCTCGCCATCTTAACACAACTCCTGTTATTCTCATACATGCTTTTCACTCTCATTAAAACTCCTCTTTCCACTTCGGCTTCCTCCATCACTTTCCAAACTTTATTTCTATCCACGCTATCATATGCCGTCTCCATATCCATAAATAACATTACTAAGTCCTTCCCAAATTCATACCTTATTTTCATCAGCTGTCATATAGCAAAGATCAAGTCTATTGTAGACCTCTATTCCCTATACCCATGTTGTTCTCTCTACCTTGCTTTCATTTTCTTTTATTTAAAGTATATTCTCATATATTTTTGTACAGTGGCACATTAGTGTTACTCTCCTCTAAACTCACACTTCTTGCCATCTGCTTTAAAAAAAAAATTGGTACTATAATTCCTTCTTCCAGTACCTTGTTCTTGTTCCAAATCATTCTCAGCACCCTATATAATAATTTTATTCCTGCTTCTCATGAAACTCTTATTATTTCCACAGTTAATTTGCCCATCCACAGCTGGTGTTTTTCCTTGCTTAATTCTCTTTAGTGAATCCTCCACCTCTTTTCATGTGGGACACATTTCTTCCTCTTTTGCTAGTTTTTCATGTACCTTTGTTTCACTTACATCCCTTTCCTCTTCCGGGTTAAACATCTTCTAAGAATATCTCATAGTTCCTTTTCTTCTTCTGTCTTCATCTTTCTGCCTTCTTAATCAATCATTTTGACTAATTGTCTTTTTCTCACCTGTTTCTTACCTGGCTTTATAACACCTTCCTACTTCCTTCCACATCCCTTTACATCTTTGTCCATTTTTGCATCCAATCCTTCCTAACTTCCCATACCACACTCTTTGCTCTTCTCCCTATATTCTTCCTGTGTTCCCTCACTCCTATTTTTAAACTCCTACTGAATAATTTATTTTTCTGCTCCACTGCTTTTTTCAGCCTGTTGTTCCATCATGATGATGTCTCCTTTCACTTCCTCATATCACTTTTCCTCCCACATAACTCCCCTGCATCTCCCGCCAAACTTTTACTAAACATTTCCCATTCCACCTCACCCTTGGACATTAAGTCTCTTTAATTTCTTAGATATAGCTCTCGTTCCTCTTCATTTTAAGCCTCCACAACCTTATTTTTTCTTGTTTTACTAATTTTCTCCTACATTCCCATCCCTTTATGTCTGCCACCAGGAGCCTTAGATCACTATCTAAGACCAAACTTAGTAATTATGTCCTTGATGTCTTCCTTTTCATTTCTTCCATGAGGTGGTAGTCTATCAATGACCTTTGCTCCCCATCCCATTATGTAGAGTGATGTTATAGTTTTCCTTTTCTCTCTTATACTAGCTGTTTGTCACCCATTTTATTCTTGTACATAGTTATTGCCTTCTTCTACCTTCATCATGCCTCTCTGCCCAGTAGTCGTTTCCTAACAGATCCTCATAACCAGCTCTCTTTTTTCATACTTTTGCATTAAGATTCCTCTTTATTATCTGACGCTTTTTTTACAGTAAAAATAACACATTTTACAGAAAGTGTGACCTGTGTTATTATTTTAATTGTATAAATCATATTGTGTTTGTTTATTTAATATGGTTCCATCCCTCTTTCTTGTGCTTTCTCCCCCTACCCTCCAAAAACCCTCAAAATGTGAAAAAAGTTTTCCTTAAAAAACTCTTCTTAAAAAAAAGTGGAAATATGTCTGAAAATATTCACTTTTTAAAAATAAAATATCCCACTGGCAAACTTATTTCCCCTTATTTTCTTTTTATAGGTTTTAAGACAGTTGGCAATAGTAATAATCTAAAATATTCTGCTGTCAATTATAATTATTTTGATTCAGGATTAATGAAAATGTCAGAATAAGCTAAAAGAGCCTTTTGAGATGTATACACTTGTGTTACAATACAATACTATTACTAAACTAAAGTTTCATTTATCAATTTAAATGAGTAACTTCAGATTGAGCTAGACGTCATTCTGGTTAAAGTGATATCAATGAGAGGTGTTCACTGCAGGTTCTGAATCTAATGCTGTTAGTGTTTCTCCCGCTGGGCCAATTTTTTCATTGTGATGTTTCAGCAATGGAAAATCCTTCCTTTCTTCATAAGTTTTAAACGTCTTTTGCTCTTGCCTGGATTGAAGAGATGCGAAATTAGGGATGAACGAGAATGACATTTTTACTGCAGTCAAAAGGATGGGAAATGAGTCAATATGTCAGGATCAGAACAGGAAAAGGAAATTATTAAATTAAATTGATTTTTAAACTAATATGGTAAGACTTGTAAAAGCAGTAAATTATTAATTGTAACATATATAAAAAATTACTACAGTAAAATCATAAAAAAATGTAGTATAGTGTACAAATAGCATTTTTTTTATCAAATAGAAAAGCAAAATTTTGAACGAATCCAAGAGTTAATGTTATAACATGTTTGATAAAAATTACTTTTATTAGTTAATATCGTTTGAAATTGGTGTTTTATAGTCAATTATTTGCAGAGCGCAAAAAATACTATAAAACAATGTTTGACCCTTCTTAAATCTATTTTAATAAAATGCAGAATTTCTGTTTCTATCTATCATGAGCGTTGAGAAATATATATCACTAGAGGAGAAAGATGTGTTTTTCAATCTCCCCGATATGTGAAATTAAATATATTTTGATATCATTTGGAAATGCAAAAATGATAAATTAATATCCAAACAGTTGTTTGGTGAAAATGAAAAAAAGTGAATAAGTACGGAAATTGTTTTATTTTATGTAAAATCCACATGCATTTTTCAAGATTAAAGGGTGATAAACTTTAGTGTCTGTAGCTATAAACATTCATAAATTCCACATTATCATCCTAACCACATAAACATGAGTAGCCAGGCCAAATCCAATATAAATTATGAGAATCTAATAAAATAATAACAATTACTTCTACTAAATATAGCCTGCCTCAGTGGCATAGTTAGCTAACGCGCATTTCATGTTGAGCTAGACTGTCAAATACAGGGAGATCAAGGTTCAAATCTCACTCGGGTGAATTGGGGCAGCTTTTCCTAAATGGTTTTCCACTCTACCTCCACACAAATGCTGGTTCACTTCCTCTATATTCAATTTTCCCAATTCTTAACCCATTAACATATAATGCTTGAGCATAAAACCTGAACTGATAGTCTGACGTACAGTGCTAAGTGTTAAGTATTATTACTAAACATAACAATGGGCATTTTTATATTTTATTAAAATACATTACTTTAAGAAGCGTGTTGATATGAGCTGATTGAGTCATGGAGCAGTAACTTACTGTCTTAAGGCGGTATGCAAGTACATTAATGAATGCTTAGTGAACGGATAGTATGGTCCCGAGCACACTATCGTTCCACCTTTAAACCTATGATGACGCGAACAAACCCACGCTAGTGTCCATTAAGCATCCACTTAGTCAAGTTCTTACATACGGCTCATAGGCTGTTAACACCAATTACTACCAGAGAGCACAACATATAATACACCTTAAGGACTTTATCTACCACTAGACCCTTCCTCCCCCCACCCTCCCGCATTATTATTTTCAACACACATATTGAAGAATCATCATAGACTCTACCATAAAATATGATTAACTATCAATATTTTTATGAGGAATAAATTAAATAAATTAGATTTTCCAAATAAAAATATAGCCCATGTTACTCGCTGATAATGTAATTTTTTAAATCAGTCCAGTAGTTTTTGAGTTTATCCATTACAAACAAAAAATCAAATCTTTCCTCTTTATAATATTAGTGTAGATTCATAAAAATACCTGTTAATCTTTGTAATTGGGGATACATAGTTTTCTTTTTGATAAATCCAAACATATACATAGATTAAGTGCCATACTTACTTTACTCTTTCCTGCTTCCATTTATACTGCCAGTAGCGAACATCATCCATCGATGTTCCAGTAATATTTAAGATGGCAAGGGACAGTCCACCAGCCAACCCCCCTAGGGCACTACCTGCCAATGCCAATAAAGCGAATAAATATTAATACCAAATGAAGAATTCTTTATCTGCAGTTAATGTTGTAATATAGTATAGATAGTATAGTATAGATATAGTAATATATAAAACAAACATTACTACATTAATAAAGGTAGAATTTAAAAAATCCTCCATAAATTATCTTGATAACAAGTAAACAAATTCACAATCAGTTTGCAAACATCGAAATATAGTAAACCAAGATGAGACACACCTAACAGTCCACCAACGACCATACCCTTGACACCCATGTTCATTTTGAAGCAACTCCCAGTGATACATCCTGCTGCCAAATACTCCAATATACTTGACTTGCCCCGGTAAACAGATATCGATGTTGTTATTAACCTAATAAAATAAAAATAAAGATTTTTTTTTTACAAATCATGCAAATAATGGAAATAAATAATTTAATAAAATAATGGTATGGAATTAAAAATGAAAGATATTTAAGAAGAAAATGTAATGTGTTGTAGGCCCTACTGTAATTACTGTGGACAAATTATAGAACCACAACGTAATATACAACATAACAATGATAGTAAGCCATACTAAATATTCACTTGATATATCAGTTCTAGTAAAAAAATTAATACTCACTCTATGTTATTACAGGTAAGGTCTTAATTTTGAATATATAGATGAAGCAGGCGTGGGAAAATGTGCAAATTAAAAACAAGAAAAAGGGCCTACTGTTTCAGTAAGAATAATTTCCTCTAGAAATAATAATTAAGACTAGCCATTTTTTCAAAGTTATTCTTTTAAAACCAATTTGTCAATGGTGTCCCTGAAATTCTTTAATTGACTGAGCATAAAAGGTGTGTAATTATTTACTCCAGTGACATGGAGCGATGTGTTCCCAGGGTAACCATAGTATAATTAGACGCTAAGTGTAAACTCAATATTCAGCAGGACACACATTGGCCAGATATCAACAAAAAATATATTCTTTTGTGAGGTATATAGAGCAAAGCAGAGATAGGTTAAAATAATACCAAGTGAGAGAGAACATATCCTAGATACTACAGTTATGATAGAAACACGCCACACCACTGATTTACTCCTATGTTGAAGCTTACACATAGGTACTTGTGAAAAGTCCTAATCTCCATCCCCAATAAAAGGCGCCTTTTCCAAAGTTTATGGTCACTTGGTCCTGAAGCTTTTTCTGAAAATACAGAGGATTTGTATACAAAATTAATGTGTGATTTAGCCTGCACATTTAAGTACCCAAGTACTATCCAAATAAATATAAATATGAAGTAGTCCTATTCTTTAGGAAATTAATTTGAAGTATTTTGTACATATTCTGGACCTCCTCATATAGTTTGTTTTAGCACCATGTCTTACTATCCATTCAGGTTATATGCCTTTATTATGCTAATGGTTTTGGGGTTAGAAAAGTTTAATTGAGAAGAAGAGCACTTGCATTTGTGTGGCAGTAGAGTGGAAAACCATTTAGGAAAAACCACCCTCAGTGCACCTGACTGGGATCAAGTCCTAATCTCCCCCGTTTTCAGCACATGAGTAGCATTTTAGACCACACAAGCGCCATTTATACGGTTAAAAAAGATTTTTGCTTCTAACTATAATTTCAAGTTACAGATAAACTCAAGTTTGTAATGTTAAGGTGTGTATAGAAATACAACAGAACATTGTAACGTAACACTGCCGTGTTTCAGTTTTCTAATGTGCACCAGAGATATAGCATAATGTATGTGAACATTGCCGTATACCACAGGCGTGAAATCTTATGTAGGCTAGTCCTATTATTTTGTATAGTAGTAGTCTGTCCAAACATGCAAAAAAGTGGTGTAACATAAATATTTAGCACTTCTTTGATGCAATGCCAAAACAACAAGTGATGTTACGATGTTATAATGTTACACAGCCCAGACTGTATATGAAACAATGTTACATTAAAATGTTCATTTGCATGTTTATGCAGACCTTTGGGTTACCAAATATTACAATTCAGTATAATTAACCCACCCATATTGATGGTTGCGAGGTCTAGTGTGTCATACTTGTGTTGTAGTGAATTGCTGGGGAGATCAAGGTTCAAATACTCGTCATGTGTCCCGAGGGCATTTTTTCCTAAATGGTTTACCATTATTTTCCTTATCCATACAGCATTAGCATAATAAAATGTATGCATCTAGCCCAAATGAACTACTAAGACGTGATTTTTGTTGTTATAAACTAGAATCTCAAAGTCAATATAATAAAATGTCCCGTAGTCCATATGTGGGTATTCATACGAAATTCCACTTGAAGTAAGCCTACCTTTGCTTCAAGATGATCTCTGAAAACTGTCGCTTGATTTCTCTCAATGAAGTTTCGGTAAGTATTTCTGGATCTGTAAATTCCTCCCATAATCACACCCAAAGTTGTACCCAAGAAACCTGATTGAAACACAGAATGAAGTTCAGGACTGCTCACCCCAAACTCACTGAAATAAACACAAAAAAACATAGATACAGGCCTAAGTACTTAAACTAAATGTGAGTACAATTAGAGTAATTCTTCTATATTTTTTTTTACAAATGATTAGTTTTTTTAATAACATGTTATATTTCACATTTAAAATAATGTAAACTTTAGTTTTCTCAAATTATTTCATTGAATTTAAAAATTTCTTTTTATACTATCCAAAACAATATTTTAAATATAACTTGGAAAAGCAAAAATACTTTTTTGTTTTTTATACATAATACATTCTATCGTATTTCAAAATATTTAACTGATAAAATATTTTTAACAACTATGTGGGTGCACCATTGTAAAGAACTTGTTTGTCAAGCTCAATCACATGGTGGTTTTATTTTATCAGTCATCATTTTGAAGTTATATTTGTTAGAGTTTTTGTGAAAGTGCTGTGAATATTTTTTTAAAGTGGAATTAAATGATAATTAAGCTTTGTGCCCTAGGTCAAATAAATATAGATAATATTGGACTATTACTATCACATTAATACATTATCATATTTTATTACATCTGTCCAAAGTGAAAGATGTCAGCTGCTTGGGTAGGGATACACTAGAGACAAATTCTAGTAACTTTTTGAGCTTCCATCCAAGTAAGCTCGGGTGGTGAATGTACTGTAGGTTACAATTATTTAAGGAAACTCGCGATTTTATAGTTGGTTCAAGTTAATGCTTCCAGTATTTAAATCTAACCCTTACAGAAGAAAACAAAAACAGCTCGTCTCACGAACGAATGCATACAAACCATTTATATTAGAAAATTATTTATAAAATAACAGTATAAAAATGTGGGAGAAATTTTCGTGTAATAAACTATATTCTACAAACAAATATATTGCACAGACTCACTCTAAACTGAACATCATGTAGAGTCGATCCCATCCAGTTTCATTATGGTTTGCAATTAATGATTTTGCCGTTTTAGAATCTTTAGAAACTTTGTCCAAATCGTTTGTAGCAAATGGTAAAATACCACATAAGTATGATTTATTCAGAAATCTTTTAATAATGATTGGATTCATATTATGTGACGCTATTAACAACGAGCTATGAAAGCTTTAATTCGCATATTCTTAAATTATTATACTATTTACTCTCCTGTATTTAATGCGTGCTCTGAACTACGGTCTCAAATTGATAAATCGTAATACATTCTCCATTTTACATTTCGCGCAAATTTATGCTCATTTGTTATATTTTTATTCCTTCTTTCTGCATTTTTTTGTTTTTATGTTTGTACTTCTGTTCCGAAAATCTACCATGTCAGCGTCAGTAATTTTATTATTTTATAGTGACCTGATTGTGGTTTTTGTGAAGTAAAGTTACGAAAATTTATGCAAAAGTGAGTTTTTAAGCAATTTTTATCAATAAACTTTATATTTTCATCACAACTGGTTGACTTGCTGTAGGTTCCTAGGAATGTTTTATTTGATGCAGGATGGAACTAAATAAATTAGGATAGGGTTTAATTCCTTGTTCTTAACGTTTTATGTTTGTTGTATTATTAATATTTTATAGTTGCTAATCGACACCTTTCTGATTATATACTGCGTGCAATTAAAGAAATGTCCGATAAAGAATATGCACGTCTCTCAAAAGAAGAGATTGCACGACAATTCATGCTTCCTGAACGGAAGTCTAAAATCGCCACACTACTCAAACAAGATGGGCAAGAGTATTGTATCTGCCGCTCGTCAGATTCGTCTCGATTTATGATCGGATGTGATAGTTGCGAGGAATGGTACCACGGGGACTGTATCAACATCACTGAAAGAGAAGCAAAATATATCAAACAGTACTTTTGCATAAGATGCCAAGAAGAAGATCCAACACTTGAGACAAAGTTCAAACCACACAAGAAAAAAGGAGAAGGCCATGAATCTAGATTAAGTGATGGCTATGAATTTAGGAAAAGTGAAGGACATGAGCCAAAGAGAAGGAAGGAGCAAAGCTATGAGGAAGAATCTTCTCCAACTAAGTACAAGCGTCCTAATGGAGAAGATCGAAAGGTTAGAAAAATCAAGTCTTCGGCTGACAGGAAACAACATTCCTCCCATGGTTCTCACAGAAGACGAAAAGATTCTAGCTCTGATGGAGAGCATGTTAGTAGGTCTTATTCAGATAAACCTCGTCAGTGCCTTGGGCCATCTTGTACAAACCATTCTCGAATTGGTAGCAAATATTGCAGTGACGACTGTGGAATGAAACTAGCTACAAATAGAATATATCAGGTGCTACCTCAACGCATTCAGGAGTGGTCCATAGCACCATGTATTGCCGAAGAAGGCAACAAACGATCATTGGAGAATGTACGTAAGCAACAGGCTGAGGTAAGAAGAAACTTGCAAGAACTGGACAAAAGAAATAAAGAACTAGATGGTATCATTGCCAGAGCAAGAAATGCTGTAATTGACCCTCGTTTTAGAGAGGAAACTGAAGAAGAAGGAGAATCGAGCACATACTGCATTACATGTGGTCATGAAATACATTCAAGAACTGCTATAAAACATTTTGAGAAATGTTTCAACAAGTATGAAAGCCAGTCATCATTTGGGTCAATTTACAAGACACGTATTGAGGGTAATAACATGTTCTGTGACTTCTACAATCCTGCTAACCGCACCTATTGTAAAAGACTGCGAGTACTTTGCCCTGAACACTGCAAAGAGCCCAAAGTCAATGCCACAGAGGTATGTGGGTGTCCACTAGTTGTAAATGTTTTTGAGCTCACTGGTGAGTTTTGTCGGGCACCAAAGAAGTCTTGCTTGAAGCACTATTGTTGGGAGAAGCTGCGCAGAGCAGAAATTGATATGGAACGTGTCCGACAATTATTGAAAATTGACGAACTGATTGAACAAGAAAGACAGCTTCGTCACTTATTGACTAACCGTGCTGGTGTGATGGCACTTTTGTTGCATTCTACATTTGACCATGAAGGCATGGAAGCAATTCATCGCCGCTATCAAAATGAAGCAGCCCAACAAGCAGCAAATAATTCAATAATGAACATGCAACAAATGCATCAATAATTTTTTTTAATCTACCTAAATGTTTAATAAGACCTATCTAGAGCCAAATTTTTCGAATATTTTGGCTGGCAACAGTCTAGCTTAGAATTATTTTCCAAATAACTTGATTGTTTCATAATTGGTATCTGATTTATTTTACTCTTAATATGATAAATGAATGCTGAGACAAGTGAGCTCTCAATCATCACGGGCTGGATTTAAAAAAAATTATTAAATGATTAATTTTACTTCAGTTGGGTACCATATTTGTAATCTATCATTCCACTTGGTATAACCTCGGACGTTTTAATCCTAGTACTACTCCAGTAAAAACAGATAGCCATCAATAGGCCAAGCTCAATCAAAAGTAGGCCTACTAACCTAGCACTCTGATCCAAATTGTTCTAGTTTTAAATATTTAAATTTAAATACCAAAACACCCTTTAAAATATTATAAAATAGTAGCCTACGATACTTATTATATCTTACAAGTACAGGTATTGGTATGATAGACCTATTATCTAGTTATTGTAGGCCGTGCTTTGAATTTATGGGAGGAAGTTATTAATGAATTTAGATTAAATATTTAACTATATGTTTAAGTTGACACACAGGTAATAGGTTGACA
Source organism: Timema douglasi (assembly GCA_901482245.1). Lineage (NCBI taxonomy): Eukaryota > Metazoa > Arthropoda > Insecta > Phasmatodea > Timematidae > Timema > Timema douglasi. The sequence goes on from CABEEJ010003195.1 coordinate 64,466, forward strand.
AATAGTTTAAAGGGCTGAGGATAGTAATAATTAGGTTCCTAGTATCATACTAATTTCCTTTTGCAACAAAAAGAAAATATAATATTGATTCAAGAACTAGAGGAAGCTGATGAATTGATGATGTCATGTGTTTCTTATAAAGAACGTTGAAACACTTCATGTCTTCAGCTAATTTTACCAATTTTTTAAAGATTTTGGAGAATAATTTAGCTACATCCAATTATTTAGAAACATAGGTAACCAATCCCTGTCATATATTTTTATCGTCGTTATGATAATTGATAATCTTAAGCGTAAATATCACAATTCAACAAATAGAAAAGACAGGGCTTGAATCAAAATGCTTTGTCCTAAAACATTGAGGAACACTAATAATATATTGTTTATACATCATAATTAAACCTAAGTAACCTTAGTAAAGATTATAATAAAGTTATTGAAAAGAGATGTAGGCTCCTTCAAAATTTGCATAAAATAATAGTAAATAGCGTAGTGAGGGAAAGTGTAAAGTTTCTTCTTAAAAAATACTGCTGAGATGCTGCATTTAGCAAGACTCAGTCACAATGTAAGTATAAATATCTAACTTTTACTAACTATAAAGATTGACAAGTAATTTCGATTACTAAGTTAGTTTAGATTTTTATAAACTGAAATTATATAGGCTCACTTTAGCGAAATTAAAAGGCTCTTTGAACAATGGATGGAGTATTTTAAGATTGTTGAGCTTTATTGCCAGTACACACTGAATAAATGTGCTAATTTTGATCAATATTTTGACATAATAGGCTAGTCTTAAACCAAGTATAAATATGTTTAACCACCTATCTTACTGTACTGATTATACATAAATATCAGTACAGTCCGAGGTTATGCCAGATAAAATTTAATGTTTACAAAAAAATATATATATTGCAAGAATCATCAATAATTTACTATAATTATTTATTAGCCATGCTGTTAAAATAATTTGGTGCTCTCTTAAAATAATATGTTTCAAGTCCAGTTGTTAGGATTGTTTATAAACATTTTTTGATGATGGTCCATTTGTATGTAGCATCATCAACTATGACACTTTGTAAGGGATCTCATAAGCTATAATAGATCTTCACAGTCAGTTTTTCCCCATTAGTGGGTCAGATTCCTTTCTATTAAAAGAATCAAGATGAATTAAGCTGCTTGCTTTTCATTTTGTTGATACAAACCTAGTTAGGCTATGTGTAATTTTTTAAATAACCTGGTTTACTGATAAGTGCATCACAAGATTGCTTAGCCTAGTACTAATATTGTCCTGAATGTACTGTAAACTGTAAAATAATTTACCGATCTAATGCATCTTCTCTCTAAAAATATTTTACAATTATTGTTAGGCCAACCTAAAAAGGTGAAGACCCGCTTTGGTTGTCGAATGGTTTAATGTGTCATTTTTGCAGTAGACTGGACTTCCGAAGACAGGGAGATCGAGGTTTGAATCCTTGTTGGGTGGTTTTCCCTAAATGGTTTCTCACTCTCTACACAAATGTTGGTACACTTCCTTTAAATTCAACTTCCCTCATCCATAACACAACCTAATTAATGGATATGCATACAACCTAAATAGAAATAAAATGTATGCCTAAGTAAATTTAAAGCGTTTGGAAATAGCTTTAACAGAGTTAGTGATAGAATTTGGCTTTGAAAATGTGTTGCTAGTATCAGGATGCAAATCACATATCAAAATTGGCAAAATGTATTAAATACTTTGTTTTAAAACATTATTTGTGATGTGAATGTGAGAAGTAGTGTGGAATAACCATAGAGCTTCAGGAAAATAGTGATGAAAAGAGTTTTAACTTTTAACTCCGTCCCTTTTGGCTTCCACATTAAAATGCATTACACACTTCATTGGTAGTCGCCTGGTCTAAGGCATTACTATCGCAATACACTGGAAAATTGTTGATGGAGAGATCAGAGTTTATATCCCGGTTGGCTGTACTGAAGATGTTTTTTCCCTGAATGGTTTTCCTCTTGCTCTCTCTCTCTCTCTATCTCCCCACACAAATGTGGGTAAACCTCCTCGAAATAATCTCACCACCCCTACGCTATAGGTGTAAATATGCACGTAGTCTGAAAAGTAGTAATTGAAGGCGTACATATAGGCCTAGTTACCCCCCCTCTATACATAACTTTCTACCGAGTCCCCACAACTTCGGCAGTATTTTGAAATTTGCATTGGTAACCTATTAGATTGATGTAGGCTTAAGTCTATTTGAATAATTTCTTGATTTATTTAAAACGAAAAATGAAAATTATTCACTTTATTCACATTAAAGTTATATTATTTCCAACACTTTGATGCTAAAAGGTTTATTTATGATATTGAATAGAAATTATCTGTTGAACTCTATAGTGTTAAACTACACAAGTAGCATTTAAAAGTTTTAACTTGGTAGATTTAGATATAATTATATTTATATCATTGATTCTCTTTAGCCATATTTTACTTTTTATTACTTTCTACAAAATACAAACAAATTTGGTACTAGGAAATTGGTATCAACATGTACATGTATAAAAGCAATGGGGGTGAAGAAATCTAATGCCATGTAGTAACTATACTTTTATTGAAAATACTTAACATTCAAGAATTCTTCATAAAATAAATGGCTACTGAGCTAGCTACAAACTGTCCAGTCAATTATTAAGTTGGCGCTAAGAGCAATGGGTGTCTAGGCTATGTATCACAACACTAATGAAACAAATATGCCTAAGCATAGAGGGTTACACTTTCTACACTGTTCCTTAATGTGTGTGTGTTTTTAGATAAGTCAAAATAAACATATCTCATAAATATTTAGCTCATTTTAATCATTTTCATTTTTACTATTATATTTCTGTTTCTAGTTTATACAATGTTTACAAAATAATATGCACTATGTTTGATTCATTTATGTATTTTTATTTTAAATAAAATTCTTTTAATTATCCAATAAACTCAGGGAAAACGAGAATTTGAAGTGATCGGGGAAAAACGAGGATAACTTGTAAATTTGGTAAATTACAATAAAAATCTGGGAAAATGTTGTATTACTCAAAATATGAAAAATAGTAATTATTAAACCAGTTAATAATAATGTTATTCAAACTGTAGCTTTGTTTCATTTGTAGCTGTGTAATATATTTTAGAATTCCTAGTAATTATTGTTAACACAAATGTTTTTTTTAAATGTGTATTTATATTTTAAAACTTATTATTCATAAAAAATATTAATAGGGGGAGTCATAAGAATGTGATATACTTTTTAGTCGAGAATTTTAGGAAATGATCAGGGGAAATCAGTGAAAAAGTTGGGAATTTCATTGGTCAAGTTGAGTAGACACCATGAAAAATCAATCAGGCACAATGTTGTTGCATAAAAGGCATGAACTGTTGTATTGGGGGCCCCGTTTCCATTATTTCCCATTCTTTATTTAGCTTTACAAACATGTTTTCATAACTATTATTTTAATGCCTATTTCCTATTACTCATATTTCTCTACTTCCAAAAAAAATCATGTTTTTCAAACTTATACCTTTACTCTTTCTGAATTTTAAACATTCTTTAACTGATGTGTTTGTGATGTGCCAATCAGACCCAGTGAGCAGCCTTCATTTGACAGCTGCCAATCCCTGGCTTAGCTTGGTGGACGGGCGTGTGCTGCTTTGTTGTCATGTACGCCAAGGGGAAAGGTTCGGCTGTTCCATCAGAGGCACAAGCTCGTGAAAAATTAGCGTTGTATGTGTATGAATACTTATTACATGTAGGAGCTCAGAAAGCAGCATTAACATTTCTATCCGAGATTAAGTGGGAAAAAAATATAACATTGGGAGAGAGTCCAGGTTTTTTAGATTCATGGTGGTGTGTTTTCTGGGATCTGTACTGTGCTGCTCCTGAAAGAAGAGACAATTGTGAACACTCTAGTGAAGCTAAAGCCTTCCATGACTATGGCTTTGTCAACTATGGTTATGGTGTTAATGGGATCGCACACAATGCAGGTCCAGGACCCAGTCCTATGGGACAGATGCCACATAACGATGGAATGGCTGGGGGTCCGATGCCGCCAGGATTTTTCCCCAACTCTGGTGCAAGGCCATCCCCGCCCACACTTCCATCATCTCAACCGTCCCCTCACAACCAACCCCCACGCACTCAAATGATGTCAAGTCAACCATTTATGGGTCCTCGTTATCCTGCAGGCCCACGTCCAGGAGTGCGGATGCCACAAATGGGCAGTGATTTTGATGGCCCCTCGGGTCAAGCGATGATGCCAAATAGTATGGACCCCACAAGACAAGGTGATAGTGGGGAGTTTGTTGGGTGGCAAGGTTCGCCAGGTATGATGAATCCCCGCATGAATCCCCCACGAGGATCAGGTATGGGACCTGGTTCATATGGGCCTGCTATGAGAGGACCCCCACCTAACAGTGCAATGGGGCCAGGTATGCCGCCCATGTCCATGACAGGTCCTGGAGGAAGGCCACAATGGCAACCTATCACATCCACACCGATGAGCTACTCTTCCTCCTCTCCTGGAAACTATGTCGGCCCCTCGGGGCTTCCTGGTCCGGCCATGCCTAGTCCTCAAGACTCCAACTCTGGTGGAGATAACATGTACACCATGATGAAGTCTCTTCCTGGCGGGAATATGCCGGGTGATTTTCCGATGGGAGGAGGTCCAGAGGGTGGACCCATGGGTCCTATGGGACCTAATACAATGGGCCCTGAAGGTATGGACGGGATGAAGAACTCACCAGCTGATGGAGGCCCAGGTACCCCACGAGAAGACGGTGCAAGTGGGATGGGAGATTATAACTTGGCAGGATTTGGTGGTCCGGGGGAAAATGTGGGAATGAACCCCGGCAACTATTTTTCAGAGTCGTAGTTTGGTATGTGACATTGGTTTTCTTAATGCAATAAATTGAGTGTGAAAGAAAAGGGGAATTTGGTGATGATTTTTGCATTGTGTACGTTGGGAGATACAAGTTGTTAAAACATACTTACAGTGTTTTATGTGCTGTTACTTCTCAGTGTCTTTGATCATTGTATTTTAGGTAGAAACTGTTTACTCTTTTTAACTATAACATACACAACAGAGTATATTTAGAGAATTACATTCAACTAAACTAAATTCAATGCCTTCGACATCTCGATATTGTTTTGATATAATTATATTTTGTATTTATTTATTTAATTTTTAGTGCTCAATATCTTAATGTCTGATTCCTAATTTATAAGCACTTTCTTATTTATAGTTGCCTAGATACTTGTTAAACAATGAAAGGGAAATTTTCTCTGCTTATCTCAACTATTGGTATTCTTTTTTTACTTTTTAAAGAAAGTACTTTAGTCTTGTTTAAATTATGTAACAACATTTATAATTATCTGTTGTAAAATGCTTTTGTTCTGGAGTATTAATGTATCATTGACCATTGTTATGTACTTATGGCATGAAATAATATGTTATTGTACACTCATTTAGGAAAATTTAATGCAAGAGAAATAATAAGAAAATTAATTTTGAAATTTCTTCCCAATTTCTTCTTAAATGTGACATCAGAATAGCTTGGTAAAATTATGTGTCATAATTTATCCTAATTTTTGTTGCACATTCAAAGTTGTTAAATATTGGTATGTCACAAATATTTGTGTTGGCCTACATGGATATATCTTTAATAATATATCAGCACCTTCAATAAACATTTTTATATGTAACTTTAATATACTTGGCAAAGGCTTACGTTTTCATATTGGACAAAACCCTACTGTACTCAACTATATTTGAATTTGGTTAGATGTGACCAAATTTAGTCAGTTAACAGTTGTACAAATTTCTAATTCTATTTATTCAAGGGGCGGCTTAAGCGTAATTGCTGAGGTTAGCTCTGCTTGACAAGACTACTTATAAATTGTACCAAACTTGTCCTTCAGAGCCAATACACAAACATTCACTCTCTAGGTTCATTATTGTGTGGGGGAAGGTGGGAGAGGGAAAAGGGATGGGAGAACAGTTAACTAGTACTGTCCCGTCATGCTGAACTATCCCTGACAACAACCTTAGATCACGGGTGAATTTATTTAATATACACTTTCAAATAGTTCATCATGACTTTATCCAACCCAACCTTAGAAAATTGTAGGCCCGATAACACTGGAATATTTACCTAGAAATGGACTGAATATATTCATTTCTTGAATCTGAGTGAGCATTTTCCCTACAAATCTCAAATTTGAATCTTAAAAAACACGATAAACATAACTTTTAGGTTAGAAAAAATCTTCAATTCTAACTTTGTTCACATCGATTGGTGGATTTTCTAGGGTCTGGTTGCTAGGTGCGTCCTTAAAAAATGTTGGGCTAAACACCTAGTAAGCATCTTAACAGCTCCACAAAAAATATAACTAACTTAGAATCAAAATATGAAGAATAAAATATTATTATTTATCATATTTTTGAATCTTGAATATCCTTAGTATTCTAAGATTTGAAGGTACCGTCCTTCATTTATATTATCTTATTATTATAGTATAGTAATTGTTCCCATGAAAATAGAAATTAATTGTAATTTTTGAAATACCGTAAAATTAAATTAAAGAACATTGGGGAGAAGTATTTAACACCCCTTTTACCCACAAAATAAATATAATTTGACTTATCATGTTGATCAATGTTACATGGAAATATTAGTTGAAAGATATTAAATATATTTTAAGTTATATTATAAATATGTAAAACTTTAAAGTTAAATTTTCCATGTGCTGGTACCTAGATTTTGTTTGATCTTATCAAATATTGTTTGTGTGGGTGTATAATATTGAGGTAGTATGATAGGACTTACCTAATATTCACATGTTTTATTCTCATAGTAATTCTCATACTTAGCAACCTTATTATTGGTATAAACTTAATAATAAAATTATTAAACTAAATGTTAACATTTTCTAATACTTTTAACACTAACTTATGCACAAAAAAATACACAGAATGCAACCTAGGTAAACATTCAAGTGGTACTTAGTCATTCATACTACCTTAATTAGATTTGTTCTTTAAAATGTACAGTTTTTTAAGTAGTAAAAAAAAGGTTTTTTTTGTATATTTTGCAATAAACTTTGTGCAAGTTATTGAAAAATTATAGATTCTATAAAATTATTCGATGACATTCTATTAGATGAGATTCTTAAGTAAAGCTTTACTGTAATGTATATTTTTATCATTATAATGTGTTGATGGCTCAGAAGTAAATTTCAATAAAACATAAGGGATTCTTGGGTCAATTCTGGTGCAGGCTTTGACCAAAAGGGGTCTCCATTTATAATATATGGTTATCAGGAGGTCTCAGGTAAACTGGTTTATGTAGATAGTCTTTTAATTTTAAGCAATTGTAAAAATAATTAAACTAACATAACTTATTAGTGATGTGTTGTCAGGCCAAGAATTACAAGGTAATAATTTCCGGTAAACTAATAATATTTCAAATTGAAATATTTGTTAAGTAATTATTTTGTTATTATTATTTAATAAAAAATTCACTGCCACCTTGACATAAAATAAACATTTTCTAACATCTGCCACCTTCGTAAGTAAGAAAAGCAGAAACAAATACTAAGCCAGGAAAAGTGTGAAAGTGAGGGGAGCTTCATTAGCACAAGTTAAATTATACACATGCCGAGATTATTTTCACAACTTTTTAGTTACATAATAAATGTTTTTATATAAAATTTAATTTGAAAGTAGTATACCTATTTAAAGTAAATTCTATGGTATTTTATATAATATATAAAAAATAAAATGAAATATTTGAAAAAACTTTAGAGAAGTGAAGTGGTCATTGAGGGTTTATGAACCAATAAACAGGCCCAGATTTAAGGGAGGGCGACGGGTTAGTTCCCAAGGGTCTCCATACACAGTTGTTTTTGTTTGGATACAAAAAAATAATAATTTATAAACCAATATGAAAGACATTTTAGAGAGCACTCTTCCAATTGAGTTGTAATATTTGGTCAACTAGAAGAAGCAGTTACATATTGGTACTGGTATTGCAAATAGTTTGTCTTTGTTGTTTAATTGATATCAGGCCATAATTCACATTGATTTGTTTGTTACCTCTCTTATTAACTTTTAGAACAAATTAGTGATAATGACATTAACTACAGTATGATGATGATTAAAAACGTATATTTTACAAACTTTTCTAAATATTAGTTGGTTTTTGTAAGACATAACACTAAACTACTGTCACTATGTAGTCTTTATTAATTTATATTATAGCATTAAAATTACATGTTTTTAAACTGAATTTTCACATTGCAATCTATAAATAACTTAAAGTAAACCAAATTAATATGTACAAGTAGTTCTCACTTAATACACTGCAGACAAGGTGAGAATTTTGTAAAAGGAAAAATTATGTACAATAGAATTCACAAAATACAGTTAACTCTCAATATCTTGGACAAAATTTTCAGAAAGTAACGTGTTATTTAGTAACACGCCAGCCGTATGCTAATGTTATAGAAGTATTGCAGGAGGCTGCCGGAGACCTTGCAACACAACACTTACTACCCCTCCCATTTGGCCCTACAGTACAGAATATAGATAATTTGCAATCTCTCAACCTATCACATTCCATTACTTTTGTTGTGTGTGTGTCTTATCTGATATGTTTTATTTAATTTGTCACATTAAAGAATAATTTTACTTTGAATAAAATATCAGTTTTCATTCCTTAGGCACAATTTTATTTCCCCTCGATAAGACAGACTGTTTGAAGTTTGGACCCCCACCCCTTCATGTACAAGTTATTGAGAGTTGATTGTGGGTATATGTCAATATATACTCACTTTGTTTGTGGGGGGCTCCGTCCCCAAAACCCCGGTGAGTTTTATTTGCAAGTGTAATGTAATTCCAAAGCCGTTTTTTTGATAGGTCTTACCATTTAGCCACACGAGACCTACAAAGAAAGGTTCGCACCGACTTTAAAGTTGCTCTGCCATTTTGAATCTTTTCTGGGGTTAAAAATTATATTTTTTAACTTTTTGGAATTTTCCCGTTGGTTACAGGCTAGAAGCTTTTATTTTGCCAAATTTCAAGTTTCTAGCTCATCTGGACATGGGTAAACATTAATGTCAGTGAGTGGGTCAGCCATGTAGTTTTATAGTAGCATAATGTAAAAAAAAAACTACCTCTTTATATATATATATATGAGAAAGGGGGAATATTTATTTTATTATTCCTGATAATATAAACAGAATTTAAAGCTATTTCATTTCCTGGAAAAATTTGGGACTTTTAAATGAAAATATATGACCCCATTGAAACCCACCCTTGTGCTTCTAATCCATCCCTTGATTGAAGTTAGGGAAATTAATGAATAAAGACTGATGGAAATAAGTCTTTTTTTATAAGCCTGTTTCCATTTCAAGATAGAATGATTATGTTAGCACCAAAAAAAAATTCTTCTTTCTTAGAGCTTTGTTCATTGAGAATAAATAACTTTATATACATGATTGTAGCTATAGAAAAGGTTCAACCATTAAAAATTACATTGTTCTTGCAAAACTAAGCTAATTGCTAACCCTTAAAACAGTTTATCTTTTAAGTTTCATAATCATTAAGTAGGATACATGATTGTCCTTTATTGATTAATTTGAATTAATAGTTTGGCAAACAAGCGTGTTATTTGTTTTAAAGTTAATTTTATGTACATAAATTTAAGCAAAATAATATAAATCAACATTGTGGGAAGAAAATAATTGGCTAAATGACAGGCAAACTTTATTAGATCATATGAATTTTGATAAAGATCCATCAAAGTTTCTTGTTAAAAAAAAGATTTAAACTTGGGAGAGGTGGGAATGATTTCATCATTTATAATAAATAATTTTAGCTCTGATATAAATACATTTAATTCCTGCACTAGGAAAAGTATGGGATTTAGTTGATACCATAAACATTTCAAATGGCCTTTCAATCAAATACAAGTTATGTTATTACAACATTACTAACTTCTTAACTAAGTGGAAATTGTATCGTAAAGATCTTTTTCAAAAATATAAATTTTACTTCCCTCTGTTGCATGAATGTAATTTTATTAGTGTGAATCTGAAAATAGCTTTTATCGAATAAAGCATGTATTCCACTAACTTTAAAGTCTGTTCAGCTTAGGAATTGTTTTCTGAAAGGTCTTTTTTCCTACCAGAAATCTATTATATTGGTAGAAAAAAAGACCTTTCAGAGAGTAATTCCTAGCGTGAATATGTTGTATGTTTATGTCATTTTATTGTAAAGCATGGCTTTTACAAAATATGCAAATCATTCATGTAAAAAACTTTTATTTATTTTGTATGATTTTTTTTTTCCAAAACTTCAAAATACACATACAAAAATGGTTATTTTTATTGTCCTCTTACACACCATTATAATATGTATTGTTTACATTTAAATAAATCATTTCATAGCTCAACGTGTCATTTTTATTCATACACCCAAGTAAATGATTCACAAAGTGATTGTAGTACATTTTTTAGTTTGTGTAAAAACAAATTCTTAATCAAAATATGTATTAACAAACTTTCTTTGTAATTTTTCTTAAGAACCATTTACATTTGTTTTAATTGCATCTATGCTAGTAATTTACCAAAATAGTGTTTGGCACTTTATGGATTAGAACAGCTTGAAATAAATTTTAAATATCACTTAAATCAAACTAATAATAATAATAATTGAGAATATAGTTAAATATGTTTTTATTCCCTTCACCTTATTTTATATATATTCTTTTCTTCTATGACGACATGTTTCGGTGAATTTTACACTATCTTAAAGCCTTATCTGTATTAAAGATGGTCGATTTTACTTCATACAATTGAAAAGTTGTGAAAATTTTATCTAGTGAGTTGATCATCTCGCTAGATAAAATTTTCACAACTTTATAATAGTATGAAGTAAAATTCACTGAAACATGTCATCATAGAAGAGAATATATATATATTAAATGAGAATGGAATAAAAACGAAGATTTAACCATGTTATCAATTATCACTACTCCTTACAGTGACAGAACAAAAAATTGTCTGCAAATATGTTAATTTAAAACCCTCAACATTTCATCATGTGGAAATTTAAAGCCGGCTTTCCCCTCCCTTCCAAAAATATTAAAGAATATATTTATATTTGTTAAAAATAACTAGATTTGTAATTTAATTTAGATTCAAGTTTGGTTCTCAAAATAATACTTCTAAAAAACTAAATTAAAAAAATGTTGCCACCATAAAGTGAAAACATTGATATATTGTTCCCAATTATGAACATGATTATGTTTCATACATTTAATATAAATTGAATAAATTAACACATTTATGAATGTATTAAATATATTTTCTTATAAATATTTTGGTATAGCTGCAGTTTATAACAAACAAAACTTTCACATAATACAATAAACAATATGGTTAAATAAATTAAGCTTTGATATATATTTTTTTATTAAACTATTTGGATTCCTGAAATGAACTTTTAGATAAATAAAATAATTTGAGACGAATAAAAGCTATTTTTATCAGTTTTCAGTCGGGTTGGTAAATTAGAATGAAATGTCTGTGAATTCATGATGGATGAGCAGATTTTGTTGTGGATACTATAATATTCCAAAAATTCAGTCTATTAGGGTTCAAGAAATTTTAATGGGCTTACTCAAAATATAGAGATGTTTAAATATAACTCAACCAAAATTCAAATTTTCAAGTATTTGTACTTTAATAGTATTCTTAATTATAGTGAGCCCCCTTTCTTACCATGATCTTAATATACACTGGGGAAAAAGGCTTTTCTTACACATTCCTTATAAAATCAATGTAGGCCTATAGGAATAGATTTAATAATTTTAATCATACTCAGAAGGGGGTGGGGAAATGAAATGTCACAGTTTCATTTAACAAATTATTACAAACCATCCTCAAAATTTACAATATTAGTTTGTTTAAACACATCAAGATACTGTACAGTGCAAGAGGCCCTTCGGTGATTACCAAACTATCTTGCATTCAAGACCAAATATCATATACCAGGTAAGATGGTTAATTTCTGTGTAAGAAAATTATAGTTTTGACATTTATTTACAGCATGTGTAAAAAAAAAGAAGTTATAACACTTAGTCTTGTCAACCAGGGCTTGAAAAGTATGTTAATCTTTGATGTGTTAGAAATTGGTTAACTTTCGGGTAGTAATATAGTTTAATGTTGAAATTTTACAAACATTCAATTTCAAATTATTGTTGCAGCTATGGCTAAGTGTTCACAATCTTGTAGTAAATTTGTTTATGTCCTAACTTTTCCTGAGAAAAAACCCTGTGGTGTTGCATTTATCCTGATTCCTTTTTTTTATTTATATTATTATTAATATAGCACTATTGTAATTTCCTAAAAATTGAAAAATGACACCTGGACATGAGAATCAAACCCGTAATTGTTTAATCGAAGGTTCTTTTAAAATTCCTAAATCATTTTTTAAGGTTTTTATTTGTAGAAAGACCTTTTTTTATCACCATACTAAATGCAATGGCCTTCTTGATGAAAATAAAATGTCAAAAGGAAAAGTGTTAGGACAAGTGGAGCTTGAAAATGTATACAGTGTAATTATTCATGATAAGCCAATTAATTTAGATTAGTTAACATTTTTAGAACCAGATAGACCTTAGCCTACTTTCACACAAACATCAGAAGTTCACTTAATTACCATCATGATAAGCAGTATATGAAACAAACGTTACAAAAATATAGGTTTAAATAAGTAGTTGATAATTTTGTTTTAGCATTGTGTCCTACTGTTTATATGCTTATGTACTAATTACACTAATGATTTTAGGGATTAGGAAGTGTACCCGCATTAGTGTGGAGGGAGAGTGGGAAACCACTTTGGAAAAACCGAGATATGAAACCCGATCTTGTTATCATTGGCAGTCTAGTCTACTGTGAGAGTAGCATGTTAAATCACACGGCCACCAAAATGGGTTATTTGATAATTAAATAAAATAACACTATATATTAATATTGGCACTTTAGGTTGTCAGGTTTTCAATCAAGTTATTAATGGAAAATTTGCCTGTCTTAAGTCTTCTTATTAATTTTTTATTAATGCATTTTATTCAAGTTGCACTCTTCAAAGGCATATTTCTAGAACACTACATGCTAACCACTTGTATGTGTGTGTGTGTGATATATATAACCATCTTAAATTAAAAATATACAACCAAAAGTTAGAAAATTCCAACATTTTAGTGAAATCATATACTTATTTCTCCAGGATGATAACATACCAAATGCTCTATACTTTGGTTTTATCTAACTTGTTTTCTAGAATATTTCTTTTTTGCCCACTTTATCTCAATGTCCATTTGAACTTTATGCATTTTTTAGCAACATGTCTTACTACCTGTTGGGGCTATACATTTAAATCCCACTTATGAGTCAGGTCTGAAAAAAATAGAAGAAACCTACATTTCTGTGGATGTAAAGTGGGAAACTAATTATGAAAAACCACCCTCATTATCTAGTCAGGATTCAAATCTCAACCTACTTGTCACTGGAAAAACAGACTAGACGAGCTTGATAGTCCATATGTTCAAAGTGGGTATTTTTTTATTTTAACTTTGAAATTGTATTTATGAAATTATTGTCTGTGTTTCTTTGGTGTGCATGCAGCTTATAAAGAATACTTGTTAAAAAATAGTCATACAAATTATTAAATATGGCCTAACCAAAGCTATTGTTTAAAACACCTATCCGGCATTTCAGCATAATGATTATATTCCCAGATCTCCAATAAATCCACACTTACCATTAGCCGACTTCAACAGCTTACCCTTCTTTTTTAGCATTGCACCTGACTACCCTTTTGGGTTATACGCTTTTGTACTAATTATGCCAGTGGTTTCAGGGATTAAGGTTAGATTTAGAGGAAGTGTATCTGTATTTGCATGGAGGAAGAGTGGAAAACCATTATGGAAACACCAACATCATTACACCTGACCTATATTCGAACCTCGGTCTTCCCGTCATTGTCAGTCTAGTCTACTGCGAGAGTAGCGCTTTAGGCCATGCAGTCACCAAAGCAAGGTATTACCTTTCTTGCTGCCACAGTGTATGTTATGAACTAGCTGATCATCAAATTTGTTGTAGGTATACTTGATCCCTATAAGTCCTATCTATCCCCTTTAAGTCTATCATCAGGTACCAGATTTAGTGTGTTTATGGCTTTATTTTTTAATCTACAATGCCTCCTTATATTCATTTTTCTATTAACATAGCCACCCACTGTAATTAACTCTTCTATCTCCTCATTCAATAAAAATACATTTTCCTTTTTCTATGTTTACTTACAAAAGTGACTCAATTTTAACAACATTGAATTGGATGTCATACTGCTTAGTTGGTAAGGTGTCTGCCTGGGATGGATTCTCAAAACTTTATCATTAGTAAAATTGGGGTTTCCCCTTTCATATTGAATAAATGACAGCCTGGGTCTTGTGCCTGTCATAGATTTAAGTTTAATAGTTTATAAGTCATGTGCTGATAATATCATTCGGCACAGAATGTGCACATTAAATAAAATAACAATGATTTTTCATTCCATTTATTTACACCCAATCCCTAGCCCTGTCAAAATCATTTTTGATCATGTATTTGTATAGTACACAATTGTCTGAGATAGGGTTTATACATACACCTGGCCTCCCCTCTCCACAATGTTTAACAATCATAGCAATGGCTCGATTGTGAAACACATGGGTGTGAATACTTTAAGACTCATTCTTTAGCCCAGGGGTCGGCAACCAGTTGATCGCATGGCAACTTTCAGTCAATCGCGTGAGTTAGTCTATTTTGGCGCCTTATAAACTTTCGAATATATCAAACCCTTACACATTTTTTAGAGTGACCAAAATAACCTTTATCGGTCATAATTAATTCCCATTTCAATGGTGATTTGTCTAATAAGCAAATTCAAGTCGAAGATATATCAGAGCAAATTTTTACCATGATATTAACTGCAGATCCAAACTGTTTTTCATATCTTAGTTTTGTTTTAAAACTTTGGTGCTGTGAACCTGCTCCTTTGACTATCTATGTAGTCTTTGGCTTTTAGTGAGGTGGTTTTGCTCTTACTGTATCTTCATTCAAAGTTTTGCATGTACTGGCAAGAGAACAAAAACCTTTCAGCAATAGTGAGTTTATGAAGGAGTCCAGTTAAGCCGCTGTAAAACTTTTTTTTTAGCTCACATATTTACTCAAACAAGCTAAGGAAGATGTAAAATTGTTTTATTTCCTACCAGTTTAAAGGTGGATGAATCAAATTATATGGTTGGCACAGCCCAACACCAAGGCATTTTCGTGAAAATGAACTTCAACAATTTTTTAAGTAAAGAGGGATTTGTGAAAATCTCAATAACTATAACAACTACACCAGCATATAATTTTGAAAAATTCAATAATTATATGTTTGGGGAAAATGAGCCAATTCAAAAATTAGAGAGCATAATTATAGATGGTGCTCTTGCATGGCGAAAACTATAATCCAATGCCAAATTTATTTTTATAGATGTGATGAAGATAAATCTTAGCAAACTCATTATCTTTATCATCTCTATTCTTATGAATTAAAATATTAAAAGTAATTGTAGAGTTACTACACAATTTTATAATAGTTATAAGAAAAGTAAATTGTTTAATTTGAAAATATACATTTTACTTATTTTATATTTCTTATAGATAGGTGGGGACTTAAGTATTGAGGAAAGATTGAATTTAAAGAATAAATCTAAGAGTTATAGTTAAAAAAAATCATCCCAAAAGGTTGCCAACCCCTGCTCTAACCTAACTTTTTATACTTTTGTTTTTTAATTGTCTCCTACCTAATTCGCTATTGCCTCGATCATCCTGTTTAGCTTTAGCAGCACTAAAGTGTGTGGTATTCTTTAAAGGACATTCTCAAAATATATATGTGCTGGTTTTGTTTGTTTCATATTCTATTTGAATACATTTTGGGGATTCACGTAAAGATGCAGACATAGATACCATAAAATTGTCAGTAAAAAGATCCTGAAATATTAAACTTTTATTTTAGATTTAAGTAGGCCTATACCTAACATGTTAAAATCCCTATTAAGATCAATATCAATAGGCTTGTACAACTTTTTAACTTTGTGTAATAGTTTCAAAAAATTTCACAAATCTTTTCAAATTATTTAGATTTTCTATACAGCTGAACAGTAAATATTTTAAATGTATTAACAAAATAAAGCCAATAAAATATAAAACTAAAGTATATATATTAATAATATAGGTTATTTTGAATTTTAAGATTATTGCCAAATCAAGCTCAAGTATCCAGTTTAATCTACTCCCAGTTGGCTATACGTGGAGTGGTTCTATTAGCTGTTGTATCCGTCTATATGATTCATTAAATTAGGTAGTTGAAACTTTTTCATGCAAAATTAGGGAAATGAAGTTTTGAGTCATGGAGTTGGTAGAAATATATAGAAACTTCATTTTTATTTTATAATTTAATTTTTTGGGGCAATATTTGTAATTTGGATTGACAAATTTATTTAAATATAAATTCACAATGCCAGAGATCACCATTAAGTCATCTGTATTGAAGCAATTTACAGCAGTAAATTTGTTATCATTACTAATTAGTATATATTGGCAATTTATGAAGAATAGTAGAAAAATAGAGGAGTCAGAGTCAAAAGATTGGTGTAGGTACCGACCCCTCAGCCATGGCAAAAATAGTATAGGCCCCTAATGAATTAGCTGGATAGGTACATTTCCCATAATAATTTTAAAAAATTACCTATTCTAGTCACATAGTTAATTGAGTAATAGTATTATTAGCACCGCGTCTTACTACCCATTCGGGTTATATGCACTTACGCTAATGTGTAATGGTAGGGTGATTGCGAGATGAAATGAAGGACCTACAGTTTAACGTGGTACCTGAACCACGGTGGAGACCTGGCATTCCCCACATTCACAAGTTGTGATTAATACATGTCTTTCAGAGGTGAAGGAAGGGTTTAGCAATCGGATAAATCTGCAAGAGTAATAGTAAAATACCTTTCTACCTAGAGATAAAACTGTCCCATATGAAAGACTTGCTTACTCATTCAATGCAGCATAAAAAGTGATTAAGTAAATTGGACATAGTTGTTTAAATTCTATAAAACAAGTACCCAACCTAATAAAATAGTAGTGGCTATGTTAACAAGAGCCTTTATTTCACAAGTGGAAGTTAATTATGCCACAAACACCTCTTATAAAAAAAAAGAACAAATTAATTGGAAAAATAAACATCCCGGTCCCAAATATAGATAATTTAGTTAGGCTGTGACAATTTTTTCTACGATATCTAACAGACATTTAGAATAGATCTGGCCATTACCATAGCCAAAACCATAATGTAAGATATGAAAAATTCATAACAATTATAAAAGTAGGGTTATTCTCTCTCATTCCCCTATATAACAATATGTTCCAAGCATCTTATTCAACTTGCCCTATTGTACGGCTGACAACTAGCCGTCTGTATAAAATGCTTACATAAATGGCTAGCAGGAACACCACAAACAAATCGTCCAAGAAACCAAGTAGTCCAAACATAGCTTCAGGAATAAAGTCTAATGGAGATAACAGATATACTAGACCTGCCAAAAAACACATTATTATCCTTATTCTAAACATAACCATTATACCACCAACAGAAAAAAATTCGTTGCATAAATGTCTCATTAAAGTTGATCTTGGCTGTCCTGAATAGTTTCTGTTATACTGATGTACCAACGATTGAAGGTCATTCCTCATTTCAACTATATTGGGTTCATTACAAGCCAATTCATCTTGTGTAAAACAAATAAATAACATTGAAATCTGCTGTCTGCATAATGGACAAGTCATGATGCGGGCTAAAAAGTGGGAACGATTAAAATATTCTCTGAGACATGAGCCACAAAAAATGTGTCCGCAGTTAGTTTCTAAAGGAAGTGTATGCTCAATTAAGCAAATTGGGCATCGATCCGAATTATAGGTTCTAATAGGATCCGTCATGGCTTCTTGGGCAAATTGTTGATTTGAATTTCTTGCATTCACTCCAGAAAATGGGTTAGAAAAACCTCTAAAGCCAATTCGTTCAAAATGTCTTAAACCATTACCTAAAACTAAATAAACAAAAACGATCAAAATTGAAAAGTAGATTAAGAAAGTCACTAGCACTTCATTTCCAATGCCAAATATAAAAGTATCGCTCATTTTTGAAATAGCTTTTAGACATAGAACTAAATGTTCTTTTAATATTTCTAGACGACCAATGTTATCATTTGACTTTTCACTTTGAAGATCTGCATAAGAAGTGTTGCCAATATGACCAAATAAAACTTTTATTACATCGCCTACGAAATAGAGAATTGGTCTTTAGTTTGACCTTAAATTGAATAGTTTAATTAATCCACATAGGAGCTCTGCTATATTCCATATTATGTCAAGGCTAATTTATAGATAGCTAACTATTTATCCTTCAAACACATTTACGAGCTGTGTGTATCCACATTTATATTAACACAGTTTTAAGTTGTCTCATCACAAGTCACAATTTTCTTTGATGAGGGGGTTAAAACAAGTAAAAAATTAACATAGGTAGCTAATCAATAACTATAAAAAGAAGCATTTGATATTTATATTAACTTTTTGTCTTCTTTGAAGGTTTATTTGCTATTCATAAAATACTTATTTTTCTCATGAGAGCCATCTTAATGGCCCCAGGAATAACCGAAAATCTTTTAAATGAATAATTTTCCTTCAGGTTTGGGAGCTATTACACATTAGAGATATCTACCATACTAAGGCGTTTGAGAGAAGGGCGTACCAAACACCTCTCGCCTCTTTATTCACCATGTTATAATTACTTACTTCCAAAAGGCATTATTAAAGGTTTTCAAAAATAGTACCTAATAAAAAGTAGAAGTTATTCTTGATCAAATAAACAGTGCTATAATTTCAAGTGAAGCCATACAACTAGTCTGGACAGTTGTTACCATCCCCCAACCCTCTTTTTTTTTTCATTACTGCACAATTAACCATTGTTATCGTTTATATTTTTGTTAATTCCAGCACTCTCTTTCGCCCATCAGATAATGATAATACATATATACTGGTAAGTATAAGTTCACATCAAAAGTTAGAATCAATCTTTCCTATTATTTTATGTTAGTAGGCCTACTTCTTTACATTAATGTAAGCTTTTTTTAATAAAAATTTAAATAAATTACTTATTTCACATTACTCAATAAATTTATTCATTTTACTACCTAGTTTATATCTCCAATTATAAATTAATATTATCTCGAATCTAACAACTTTTTGCCACTATTGTAGTTCCTAAACTCTTTTTATTATAACAATTAGTAATACAAATTTTAAAATCTCATTACCTTATATTGTCATTTAAATTATTCATTAAAAAATGTTTCTTAATAAATGTGTAAAACTAATAATATAATAAATTTCATCACTTACCTTAAATTGATATTTAATTAATGATGTATAAAATTCATAATTCTCCAGTGAGTTAATGCTCTTTTGATCATGTAAAAACTATAGACTAAAAAAAACTTTTATTTGAGGGAGGTGGGAAGTGTTTAAAACTCATTTCCATCCAATCACTCAAGCTAGAACAGGGGTGGCCGACCTTTTTCTCTGGCCTGCCAATATTTATGCTGGTTATCTTGAGCATGCACTCCATCCCAAAATATTTACTCCAACCTTATCCTAACAACTACTACTGTTAAAAATTACATAACAATGTACCTGTTAATCCTATTAAAAACATACCCTATTTTGTAGACTTTTGAATGAGGTAGGGAGAGATTCAGGATATTTATATCTATTTTAGGTACCACTAACATATTTAATATAAATACTATAATAATAATAAAAAACATAGTATATATATATGCAACACTTCTGTTGGAAAGAAATAATTGCATTTGTCCCAAATACACAATCCAGAAATAATTTAAAACAGGTTGTAGAAACAACATGGATAACAAAGTGGTATAAAAGTTACATATAACATAATAACTGTATGTTTTATTAATTGATATTAAAAATATTAGAAAAACAACAAAATACAAGAAGAAAGAAATAACAACTGGTTTTTAGTAAGAAAAATTTAAATCGACATAATCAAAAGCTATTTTCGGTTCTTACATCTTTGGTATGGTATTTATTGTTTATTTTTCATCAATGTTTGATTTGGATGTCAAGAATCAACTTTAGGAATGCCACTTATAACTAGTGGCTCACGTGCAGTGGGCTGGTTACCCCTGCTCTAAGCTATATGCCTAGTATCTTATCAAGAGTTTTATAAAATTACTTGCACCTAAAACCTCAATTATATTTTATAACACATTAAAATAATCACCTTTGTGATTTAGTTGTCAGAGTTCCCGGCTACAGATCTAGAGGTACCCTGAGTTCGATCCCTGGTGCTTACAGATTTTTCCATGAAACATTGAGTCTGGAACTGAGTGAAAATCAGCCTCGTGAGGACCCATGAGGAGCTACTTGAATAAAACGTAATGGTTACAGTTTTTAAAACTGAGATTAATGGTTGGAGGTTTACTTGTGCTGACCACATGACAACCTCTATCCACAGAAGTTGACACTTAATCACCAGCATACGGCAGCCCCTTGGTCGGTATAGATCACTTGTAGGCTAATACCATGAATTTTATTTCGATTTTAATCAATTTGAGGTGATTAGCGTGCACTTTCAGAACCAACTGATTATATCAGAACAAAAGAATTTCCATGCGAGAAAGCGAAAGGGCCTACTAATTTTGCTGGAAAAGTTATTTTCACATACCTTCCTGTTCTTTAACATGCCACAATTGAGATCGGACCTAAGGCTTTAATTTCCCTCCAAGAAAGTTGTGCTACAGATTTTTATCGCTCAAGAAAAATCTATCAACCCCCACTGGGTTTGATCCCATGAACATCAGGTCCTGAGGAGAACATTTTACCCCAATACCACTGAGGATGACAACACCATAGAGTTTAAAAAAAAATTACTATTACCTTAAGAGGAATTTTTTTATTATTATGATTTTTTATGATCTTGCAATCTCTGCTGAGGGAATTTCACCATGAGTCACTGAAGATACCCCCAAAAACTAAATCTCTGGGTATAGGTGTGGAATGCAATAGGTTGACTTTCCCATGGTAGGGGGAGGATGGGCATAACGCCAGGTGGGTTTGTAAGGCTGTACAGTACTGCTATCCTACGGTAAACGCGTGAATGTTACCCTCACAGTCCCCTTAGTTGTGTTGAGTCACAATAAGAAGAAAGAAGTGCGTTATCAGAAGTTATTGCAATTTTTGTGTTTTCCATACCCTCTGATTTAAGGTAAGTCCTCAGAAAAACAAGCTAGATTTTTGAAACATAGTTGTTTTAAAAGAGTGGTAACTTGTTTACAAAATTCAATATTAAGAAATGGTTCATCGCTGTTGATGTCTGACAACAAGCTTTTGTTAATGGCATTTGGACGGGCAGAACAGCCATTAGGGAGTTAATATGCCCGCCGCTTGGCCATTATGCCTGTCTGCTCTATTTCTCTTTGTTTTTAATACAATTATATTATAATTATAATTAATACAAATATAATTTGTGTGATAAGCGATTATTTGTAGCACTTCATGTTACCTAATATTGTATTAAACGTAAAAAAAAAATTGATTTTAATAGAATAGTTTTAAATTTAATAACTTGTTATGGTTTTTTTAACTATATTTTAATTTCGTTTTGTTTTAGGAGCGATGGTCTACAATTACAAGCGCAAGGGAGAAAGGCAATAATGGGATTCGGGTAACATGCTAAAAGCAATAGAGGCAGTGAAGGACGGCATGGCTTTCTTAACTGCTGCAACCACATATAATGTTCATAGGAATACTTTGAAGAAGAGTGTTGAACTAAAATATGCGTGCTACACGCAACAAAAAGGAATTTGGAGGTTTTAAATCCTTATTTACTAGAGAACAAGAACAGGAGATCTACAACCATCTACTAATGTTGGAGACGAGATTTTTGGGTATGACTATTAAGGATCTGCAAAGCACAGCATTTGAACTTGCTGAGAAGAACAACCTTCCCCATAATTTTAATAAAGATATCAGGATGGCTGGAAAAGGTTGGATCACTAGTTTCCAGAAACGCCATCCATAGTTAACGATAAGGTCACTTGAGCCAACTTCTTCAGCAAGAGCTAATGGTTTTAACAGGGTTGCCATTAAGACATTTTTTGACATCCTGATCGAGGAAAGAGGCAAACACTATTACCCAGACCATCGAATGGGCTCATTGCAGTCAAGTCTAAAAGCTCAAAAGTTATATCTTTAAGGGGTAGACGACAGTTTTGGTCTCTCACCTCAGCCAAAAGAGGGGTTTTGTCTTCTTTGGTAATGTGTATGTCAGCTGGGGTCATCTACATTCCCCCTTTCATTATTTTCCCCCGGGTTTGGATGAAGGCTGAATTGACGGATGGAGTTCCTACTGGGACTGCATTTACTTGCCACCCTACTGGATGGATGCAGACAGAGATTTTTTGTACAATGGTTTATGTATCTTCTAATGCATGCTAAACCCACAGAAGATGATCCAGTATTGTTGATATTAGATGGGCATAGCACTCATACTAAAAACATTGAGTTCATTAGGCTGGCCAGGGCCAATCATACAGCTGTGGTGTGCATACCACCTCACTGCAGCCCTTGGACGTTTCTTTCATGGGGCCCTGAACACTTTTTACGTTCAAGCAATTAAACAATTTTTAAGGAACAACCCCGGGTGAACAGTGACGCAATTTCAGGTGATTCGTCTTTTTGGGAAAGCCTACATGAAGGCTGCTGTTCCACTCAATGCAGTGAATGGATTTACCAAATGTGGCATTGAACCACTCAATGAACACATTTTCTCAGAACAAGACTTTGCTACAGCAGAAGTAACGGAAATACCACTTCCACCAGCTGCCATGGCATCAGCAGTAAATGCTATAGAGCCACCACACACCGACAGGACTGCCGCTCCTTCATTGCAAGCTGGATTGTCGAGCAGTAATACCTCCGTCCTAGATACAACTTATGATCCACAACCGGAGTCATCATTTTACATCCGCCCTGAGGATGTTTCGCCTGTGCCTCGTGTAACTGAAGAAAAACATTAAAGCAATGCGCGGAAGAAAGGTTATGCAGCGTTGTTGTCAGGAAGTTCTTATAAAAATGATCTGTTAGCTGAAAAAGCTGGTGAGGAAGAAAAAGAAAAGTAAAAGCTATGAAATGGAAAAAAACTGAAGGAAAAAAGAATGTTAAGAAATCCAAAGAAAAAAGCTAAGAAATCCCGG
This sequence comes from Timema douglasi, assembly GCA_901482245.1. NCBI lineage: Eukaryota > Metazoa > Arthropoda > Insecta > Phasmatodea > Timematidae > Timema > Timema douglasi. Next base: position 87,927 of record CABEEJ010003195.1, read on the forward strand.
GTCAACACCGGTAAAAAAAACCTGTTTGAAGACATCGATGATGACTACGATTCATAATGTTTATATTGTTGTGAAAATTTTTCAGCTTCAACTTCCAATGAGCGTTGGATCAAGTGCCAAGGATGTGGTTTCTAGGCCCATGAACTGTGTGCTGGTGTCGGTGTGATGATAGCGCCCTGCGGCTATGTGAGGAACTACACTCTATCCAAGAACAAGTTGTGCATCAGAGGTGTGATCCCAAGGACTT